>PVHP010042838.1:0-14805 GCA_004024765.1 Zapus hudsonius
GAGAGAGGAGAGAAAGGGAGAGAGAATGGGGCAGCCAGGGCCTCTAGTCACTGAAAACAAACTCCAGATGCATGTGCCACCTTGTGCATCTGGCTTTATGTGGGTACTGGGGAATTTAACTCAGGTTGTCAGGCTTTGCAAGCAAGCACCTTTAACAGCTGAGCCATCTCTCCAGCCCCGCAGAGATGATTTTCTCTTGTATCTAGTATAAAATATCTGTGTAGAAAACAACAAAAGTTTTAATGGATCATTAGTTTCTTTATACAATACCCTGTTGCAGTCAGTTTCACGTGACTGGCCAATCAACACAACTTGTGGAACCAAAGGGTTCATTTTTTTTTTTTTTTGGCTAATAGACTCAAGGGAAAGCTCCATGGTGGCAGGGGAAATAGTGGTATGAGCAGAGGTTTGACATCACCTCCTGGTCAACATAAAGTGGACAACAGCAGCAGCAGAGTGTGCTACAACATACATAAGCCCACTTCCAACAATACAACCCTCCAGGAGGCCCCAATTCCCAAATTTCCACCAGCTGGGCACCTAGCATTCAAAACCCATAAGTTTACGGGTGAACCTGAATCAAACTATCACACATGCTTACAAAAATGTCATCCTATTGTGAGCCATGCCCTTTGTAAATTATACTTCGGAAATACTATACTTGCAAACTTCCTAGTTTTCTGCATGGTTCCAATTCTTTGAAATTGGTGGAAAGTTTCTCATGAGTCAGCACAGGTAAATGTTCCAAGCATGCTTGTTGAGAGGTATTATGCTTTTGTGCAGGGTTTTCTATTTGATCAGGTCAGGATTCTTTATTTTGTTGCCCAGTTCTTCATCCTTCTAATTATTGCCCCATCACACACACCATTTTTCTGTCAATGATGATGAGAGATGTGCAATAGTTTCTAACATGGATGATGAAAACTCCTGTAGCTAGGGAAAGGGAAATGTTAAAACAACAACAACAACAACAACAACAACAAATCACTATGGCTAAGGCCAGTATCACATACTTGTCTCATAACCAAATCTAAAGAAAGGAACTATAAAAAGAATATAGAGCTCTATTAGCCATTGATAGAAACATATTGATTATCTGTTCAATATTGAGTTGAAATAACCACAGGAGCAACTTGAGGTATGTGCTAGAGGGTGGATCTATCATTGAGAATAACTTAGGCATTCCTACTATAAATGTTGATAGTAGAGCTTGAGCTCATGATTTCAGGATATGAAACTGTTCATTCCAGAACAAACACCTGTGCTCTCAGAAGCTCCTGAGCTCATCACCGTCACATTGCACTTATGAGTAGATTTAATGTAAAATCCAGGTGAGATAACTCTTGGGTATGTTACTCTTGATTTCCTATCATGTCTTCTTATCTCCTTTGAGAACTTAATCTTTTTTTCCATGGACTCCAAACAATTTAAGTTGACAAATTCAGAAGGAACTCCAAGTTAGTGGCCATGCTATCTTATTTAAAATTATAATTCTTCTGTTACCTCTGATGAGCTGGAGCAACTATTAACCCTGGCAGATTGGCTAGATTTTCTGCTTTGTAAATGCAAGTCCATTCTCGATTCACTTTTTCCCCTCATGAGAACAAAACTTTTATGTTTTCTTTCCAAGCTTGTTTACTGGTGTACTTTCTGTTGGCTGCCACCTCCTGAGCACTTTTTAATTCAATTCCCCCAGCCTCTTGCTACATATATTTTCAGAATACCTCATCCTCTCTACCAGCAGTTAAAGGGCTGCTGAAAGCCTTTAGGGAGATATAGACCCAAAGACTGGACAACCTGCTTCCTTTCCTGAATGATCTCTTCAGAGTTTTGCACTTAGTGTTTATTTCTATTTTCAACTCTAGTCGGCTTGTCTTCCTAATTTCCTACTATACTTCTGCTGGTATAAATTTACCCTTTTTTTGAGATATGGTCTCACTCTAGCCCAGGCTGACCTGGAATTCACTATGTAGTCTCCAGGTGGCCTTGAACTCATAGCAATCCTCCTACCTCTGCCTCCCAAGTGCTGGGATTAAAGGAGTGCACCACCACACCTGGCTATAAATGTACTTTTATTTGTATTCTTCCTATTATTAGTGAGGTTAAATTTATGCTATAGTTTAAGATTCTACATTAATTTACTTTCCCATGAAGTGGCTTGTTATGCATTATTAATTATAATTAGATTAAGGTATTTCGATCTAGATTATTAAAGAAATAAGATGCCCTTCTCTCTGAGCTGTACCCATGTATCATTATGTTGGCAGTTGTTCCATTTTGGGTGATGCTAGCTTTGATCATTAATTTAAAGCAGGCCATGGAAGGCACCCCAATTGTAAATTTTATTTAGTTTTACTTTGTGTGTAATAATACTTTGGAGGAGATACATCGAGGGATTGAAAGCACCTTGTTTCTTCTTCTCGTGAGTCTCACTTCCATTTTTAGATCTGACTGTATTTCTGTAGGCTAGCCAAGTAGTTACCCACTTTCTTCCAACCTTGACTTTTGAAGCAAAACTCACTTATACCATCTTCCTTGTTTATTTGTCACTCGATTTGTATCAGTTTAGAAGTATTTATCGAATCTCTGGGTTATGACCCGAATTTGTTACTAGTCATATTGTTATTGTACATATTTCCTTACTCTCTTTTCTCTTTACAGCTCTTTCATGATCCTTGCACTTATGCTATCTTCTGCTTGCATGTATTGTACAAATTACGCATATATGCATTATCCTTTTCTACCTAAAACTTCTGTGTTTTATTATTTTATTTATTATTATTTTTATGATATTTTATTTATTCATTTTCTAGCAGAGAGTTACACAGAGAGAGAGAGAGAGAAAGAAAAGAGAGAGAGAGAAAGAGAGAGAGGGAGAGAGAGAGAGAACACAGGGCCACCACTTTGTGCGTCTGGTTTATGTGGGTTCTGGGGAATTGAACCCAGGGCCTTAGGCACGGGAGGCAAGTGCTTTAACCGCTGAGCCATTTCTACAGCCCCTATTTTATTTATTATTAATATTAGTAGTGGAAGTATTAGTAATTATTTTTTTCTAAATTTTATTATTTAAAAATTATATATATATGTGTGTGTGTTTGTGTGTGTGTTTATTTTTAAACATAGATTATAGTCTTATCTCTCCTCATTCCTTATCCCCTTTTCTCCTGTGATTCTCCTTAATAGGGTCCTTTGTGTTCACTGGGGGATAATTAGGGCTTTAGTTTCCTGGAGGCAGGGCTGCACCTCAGGATATTTCTACCCACCCTGTGGCTTTTATAATCTTCCCACCCCCTCTTTCACAATAGTCTGTTTCTCACCCTATGGCCAAAGCTGACCTGAAACTTGAAATTCTTCTTCCTAGGTTTCCATATTGGTGGGTTTTCAGGCACAGAACACCAATGCCAAGCTTTTTTGAGACTTTTATTTTGCCCTTTTTTCTTCATTCTTCCTTAGTAGAGCTATATTTGATTCACTATATAATTTTTATTGTTTATTTCTACATTTCTTTCTGGTAATTATTTTGCAACGTGGGGTTACAATTGTCTCCTTGGATCCACGCTTTCTGGTGTGTTTATTTTTCCCAGTTGTTTTGGGAGTACTGTATGGTTCATTTTTTACCTTTTAGATTCTCTTTCTAGATTAGTTCATGTACCTTTTTATTGCCCTGGTAATTAGAAGGGTTTATGGACCACTACATGGCTATTGCTTTATAGAAGATAGTGCTGTCCAGGGTATTTTTCTATAATTTAGGACTGTGTCTCTCACACTTTCTATCAGTTTTTATCATTTGAGACAAGTGTTTGGGAGGAATATGGAAAGACCTGGACCTTTGTAATAGTGAAAACTTGCAGTGCTATAAGCCAGGCTTGATGTTCCATCCTGTAAGAGTGAAAGACCTAACTTCACTGAGAAGTGTAGACTGTGACGACTCAGCTTATGAAATTTCCGAAGGATAAGAGGACTTTGTCAGCTAATGAGCTAGAGGTAGTTCATGTTGTATTCTGGAAAGGAGGCTGACTGTGTTCTGTTTGTGTTCTGAGAACCTGTGCAAAGTTGACTTTAAAATAACTGGGTGTGTTTAGTGGAAGGACCTACAGAGCATCAGAGCCTGAAAACGACAAAGTTTCACCCAGGAGGAACTGTGAGCAGCTCTCAGCTGCTTCAACTGCAAGTATGAAGGAATTAATGGGGTGGGCCATCTGCTCTGCATATATAAAAAGTCGACTGGTTCTTTAAAAAGTAATATTTCTTGGCTTCACCGAGGTATGAAAATTATCCATGTTTACCATTGTGTTTTCCACTTTCAATAAAGTATTCAATAAATGGCATGAGATTTTCAACATTGTTTAACAAAATGGGTTTTGTTTCTGATGGTTTTGCCCTGCTATAGGCTAATAAAATAGCCTGGGAACTTTCAAAGTAGGTTGGGGTAATATGTCTGGCAGGTCAGTTTTACTGTATCAAATGCATTTTCATGGAACCATATTTTGAACTCATGATTGGTGTATCAGAATTTATTTATCATGGGAACACACTCATCCACATATACACAGAGTCATAAAGTTTAGCTACTCATGACCCTGGGCAATTAACCTTGACTTGCTAGGCAAATGAAGTGTTGTTTAGGACAAATGGGGTATAGAAGAAGAAGAAGTAGAAGGTAGTTATAAATATCAATGAATTTGATGACTAATACATATCTTTCTTCTCTTGTTATAATTATATTCCCATAGATATTAAACAATTATTTTAGGCTCTTCCTTTTATCACATCATCTAATTAAAATGCATTAAGAATAGCTAATTATTAACTAATGAAAGTTACCAACTTAATTAACTTTGAAGATAACATTATTTTTATGACATATGACATTAGATATCATAAGTAGAAGATAAATCAGATAGAAGGAACATTATCTATCGACAAAAATTGATTTGGGAGCCCTTTCTGGAGAAAGAGTATTGCTAATATAAGACAATATTTTATAAGGTAAGATTTTATTACATTGCACAAAGGTATAGTTGTTTTTATTTATAAAGTAAGGATGGTTTAAGGAAATGTTTAAAAATGTAAGGACCAGGGGGACTGGACCATGATAGTCAGAGTTCCATTTCTTGAACATTTCCCATTAGGGCAGGCCTCGAGGGAGATTCCTATGAGATTTGATTGGGAGAAGATGAAAGGGCATTCCACAGCCACATTGCTATTGATTTGCCAATTTACCTTATTGACATTGAGTGATGTCTGGTTCTGGAATTGCTCTAAGTTTAACCTGGATTCTCTTTCAGTTTCTTTGACTTTCAGAATGGGTGTGTGTGTTTCTGCTCCATGTTGAGAGGTCACCAGATTTGAGAGTCCCTTGTCATCAAGGTCAGAGGCAATTGGAACAATGATTATTAGTCCTTTCTAGTGTAGATCCATCTGAGATGATGAGGATCTGATCCCGTTGCTCCCTGGCTAACTCTGCTATGCACCGCAGACTGTAACTTCCAGCATTAAACAAAGACAGAAACTTAAGAAAACTGCTTTATAGCCTCCCAACTCTGTCAGCCTTTCCATTTATAAATCAACACAAATTGAGTGGGTTCCCACTGACCAAACTTGAGAAATTTTGTGAACCAAAATAAACAAGAGAGTAAAATTATGAATCATATAATAAAATAAACATAGTTACTTTTGATCTCCTGTAGGTAATTAATCATTTAAAGCAGAATAATATGAATGGTATTTTCTCTCTTCAGATGAATACTTATATATTAGAAAAAAATGACAATTTACTTGAGCAATGGAATATTCTTATTTGATCACATAAATATTCTGTTCTTTTGTATTTTGAAGCTTGTGCTTCCCAAATCTGGCTTGTTATGGGGATCTGTCTTGATTTTCTTCTTATCGCTGTTATTTCTATTAGCTATTGTACCAAAGCTAATAATTTTGGAGTCACCCTGTATTTACCTTGCCTATATTCTAGAACCAGTTATTTTTCAAAGTCACTATATTTCTTTAAGTAGAAACTGATGTTTACAAACCCAGGACCTGGAGGATCTTGGTGCTCACTGTCCCTAAGTTATATTTACTGCCTGACTTATTCTGACAGCATGGCAAAGACTTACAAATGTATATTTATAAATATGTGCATACATAAATGTGTATATGTCATGATTTGGCACAGACAACTATTCCCGTTTAATACTACTCTATCTACTTTGTTGTCTTCCTTCACTCTGACTAAATCAATGTAAAGTGTTATGGGGAGATCAACATGGAAACTGAATTGATTAATTGCTACTGGTGGGCAATCCTAACTGAGCATAACTTATGATTTCTACATTTTAAGATCATCATATCTCAGATGACTTCACTTTAAACAACTATTTTTCTCAGTCAAAAGCCATCATCACAATTCTCCACAAAAGCACTTTATCTTTTACTAATGAAATTGAAGCCATGGTCCGTTTACCTGTTTACCTTACCTTTAACAAGGAATTTTATTTATATGATAAATAAATATAGACCTTACAATATTTGGTCATTATTTTGTACATCTAAGTAGATCATAAATACACTTTACAAAGCCAGTAGCCTTCCAAAATAAGTAATGATTGAATTTTAAATCATCCAGGAAAATATTCTTTAAATTTATATATTGCACAGAGAAACTCTCATAATAGAAGTGGCTTAATGTTGAAGGCTTACTGTCATCTCAGGTGACTGTAGGTTTCTTGCTTGTGAACTGATCTCTTCTGTACTGGGTGGGCAGGGTAGTCATGTAGATCTCAGTTATATTTGAGTTGCTGGTGGAGGGGCCTCAATATCATTAAATCACCTTCTCTGCTATATTGTAACAGTGGGAAAGGTGTCCTCAGAGCAAATGTCTACCCATCAGAGGTTCCATCTTGTGAAATTCTAAACTCATGAAGGAAGAAACCCTAAGCGGAGGTAGTTCCCTGCTCAGACACAGCCATATAAAGAAATGTTCCATCAAGGTCAGTCTTTAAGGTATATTGCCATGGTGCTCAAACAGGGTCAGGCTTCATACCAAGTGGGAAGTAGAATTTCAAATTGTTACCCATTCAGTAATGGTTTTGTAGATATGAGAGATTCAATATTAAGGAGGTTATGCAGAATTGCACCAGAGTTCCAGAGACCCACTGAAGCCAGGCAATGTGTGACAAGTTTGAGGTCATTAAAAAAAGGCCCTTGGAAACCACAGCATGAAAAGATGGAAGGTGAAAACCAAATTTCAATAGAGATTCCACGATGTTTTAGATGCCAGAACCATGGACTGTCTGCTGAATAAAGCTGCCCTTTTGGAAGGGTGGTGTCCCTAGAGGAGCACAATTGAGGGGTGGAACTGTCCAAGATCTTTGGAGACCACCTGATCTCTTCATGAGACCCAGGTGTAAGATATGGCATTGTAAGATTTGAAGATGATTTTGCTGGGGTTCAGTCTTGCTTTGGTCTGATCAATTCTTCTTTTGCCCTCATTCTTTCCTTTTGGATTGGGAATGTTTACTTTGTGCCAATGCATTTTGGAAGTATGTAACTCATTTTTGATATGTTATAGGAGCCCACAGTGAAGAGCTAGCCTGATTCTCAGAAGAGGTTCTGCACTGACATGTTTAAGCATGCTAGAGCTGTTACAGACTGTAAGGACTTTTGAAGTAGCATTGAATATATTTTGCATTATGAGATGACCATGGTCCTGTGGAGATAAGAAGTGAAAGGTGTGACTTCAATGCCATTGTGTTTGGGTTTTGCTTTGACAATGTGTGGACTTGTGATGGTTTATACTGATTGTCAACCTGATAACTTCTAGAATCAAATAAATTGTATTTGAAATTAAAGAATGAATGGCACCGAAATCTCTGCATATTTTCTAAAAAATAAATAAAAAGAATAACTTATAAAAAAGGTTGTTGAAAAATGTTAAAGACCTAAATAAAGGGAAACACATCTTCTATTTATCAACTGGAATGCTTCATATCACTGGATGTCAACAATCTCCAAATTGATGTAAAGCTCATCAAGATTACAATCATCTCTTTTTAGGAATTGAAAAACTTGACGTTAAAATTTGTGGAATTTCAAGGATTCTGAATATTCAAAAAAATCCTGGAAAATAAACCGAAAGTTTCAGAGCATTTTCAAGTCTGCACTCCTGAAAAGAGTGTGATCCTGGCATGTGGATTATCACATAGATAAATAGAATAGAACCAAGAGTTCAGAAATAAGCCCAGAATTTAAGAGCCCACTCATTTTAATTTTGGGGTTCCAAATAATATTCAATGAGGCAAAATTAGTTTTTTTAAGCAACTGATTTAGTTATAATTGGTTTCTGTATTGACATATCTCACACCATATCTGAAAGAACTCAAAACGTATAGATACTTATAATTCTAAAAACACATATAGTGATCTTATGTTGGGAGTAGATTCTTGAAAATAAAACTAAGTAAAAGTATACAAAGTATACAAAGTATACAAACTATAAAAGAAAAAAAACTTGAATAATTCAACTTCTTTGAAAGTGAACATAATAGACAGAAAAGATAACACATGTAATATAGGAAATTATTCGCTAATTGTATAAATGAGAGAGTCCACTATTCTCTATCCTTACAACTCAATAATAAGAAAAATTACTCTAATTAGAAAAAGGATTAAATTATACAAAGAATTCAATATTTTCTCCACAGAATATATGCATTTAGTCAAAGATGATATAATAGGTATTATTCATACTAACTGTTAGAAAAATGCAAATGAATGCAAAGGAAACCTCTCACTCAGTTAGTGATCAAAGAAAGGAAACAATGCGTTGCAACAATGTGGGGAAACTGAAAGTTTTATGAAATATTATTAGGACTGAAAACTGAAGCTACTCTACAAAACAGTTTGGCAGCTCCTTGCAATGTTAAACTAGAATTAATTTATGATGGAGTAATTTTACTCACATATGTTTACCTGAGGGAATTGGAAACAGGTGTTCAAGCATGCACTTACGTGTCAGTGTGTATACCAACATTACTCATAATAGCCAAACGTGGGAAGAACTCAAAGGTCCATCTGTCGACAATTATATAAACAAAAATAGTACACTCACAGAATACTCATAGAAATGGATGCAATTAAATAAAGGTGCAACATTGCCTCCAATATGGATGAACCTTGAGACTATCATGCTAAGTTGAAGCCACTTGGAGGTCTCATTTTATTTGATCCATTTATTTAAAAGATCTAGAAGACATAAACCCATAAAGAAAGAAAGCAGCTTGCTGTTCTCCAGAATGAAAGATTAAAAAAGATGTTCTGAGATTTTTTTAATCACAGCTCTTGTTCAATATCTAAAACTGTACTGCATTGTAAATCATTTTAGTAAACAAACTAAATGAATAATTAATAAGCTATGTCTAATATAAAGTGATACATGAACATTCATTTTAATACTATCACCCTGGGATCAATGACCAAAAATTAGTAACCATATCAGGAATTAAAAAAAAACATATTGGAGAGGCATATTGATGATTGAAAACATACCTATTATAGACAGATATTCAGAGAATAAGAGATTTAGAAGAAATAGAATTCAAATAAACTTAGTGTTCAGTATATGTTGTGGTTTGAATCAGATGTCTCCCATAGACTTAATGTATTTTGAACGGTCTTCAGTTGGTGGCTTTTGGGAGGCAGAACCTTGCTGGACAAGGTGCATTTCTGGGGACGGGCTGAGATGTGATATAGCCAGCTCCCTCTGGCCAGAGTTTATTTCACTTGCTTCTTTCTTCTGGATGCTGTGGTAAGAAGTATGTCAGTCTCTGCTCTCCCATACCTGAAATTTTCCCTCAAGACTGTAAGCAAAATAAAGTTTTTCCTCCCATTAATTCCTTTTGGTCAGGTGTTTTTCAGCAACATGAACACAAGTACAATAAAAAATTTGTAGCAGAGGAGTAGGACTCTTTGATGCTAGAAAACAGACCATGTGGTATTTGGTCTTCTGGAACTGATTTAAGGGAGAAATACACAGAGATTTGAAACATTGGCTAAGAAAAAAGCCTTGTTCTAAGCAGATCTTGTTGGAACGCTTTTTCTGAGAGTTGAAAGACTTAAACACAGAAAGACCTGTGGGCTGTGGGTGACTAGCTTATGAGAGGAAGAAGGATTTTGGCAGGACTGGCCAGTTTGGCAGCTGTGTGAGAATCTGGCTATGATCTTCCTGTGTCCTGAGAAAAGCAAAGTTAAATTGGAAAGTAGTTGATCAATGTGTTTGGTAGAATATTGAGACAAAGAATTTGAAAGCTATAATAGCACAGAAAGAAATGAACGTTTCTGGGCAGAGTGCCACCCATTTTTTCTGCAATTGTTTGAAAGATTACCATCATTGTCATTGGACCAGCTTTTCTGCTTTGGGATAGCGGGAGTAATTCTGACACTTCTGAAAAAAAGGCTACCTGAAAGAAGAATGCTGGAAGGGATTTCCTGTTCTTCAATGTCAGCTCTTTTACACCCTGGATTAACAAATTTTATAGTCAAACCAGTACATGTTTTGGAAGTAGACAAAGTCAGGAAGGAGAGGGCCACTGTATTTTCAGTGTAGTCCTTTAGAGATGGCACGTAGATGATGTAAAACTGGGTCATTATCCCTGCATGGAGACCATAGAGGGCCGTGCTGTGAGTCATGACAGTGAACTGTGGTTTGCTGTAGAGACCCCAGACTTTGAAGATTCCAGGGCTATGGGATGACTGCTAAGGCTACGTGCTAGCTCAGGCTGGATGATTTTCCCTAGCCTGTAAGCATCCAGCTGATAGGGTGTTTTGTCCTAGTATCATAAAGATAACTGTAATATCGCAGTTTTCCTCTGGGACACACTTCTCTAAGTTAACAAAATCCTCAGGTGACATCTGGACCTCAAATCAGGCATATGGGATTGAAATTTCTACCAAAAATAGTATTAGTTCTGGAAATAATACATATGAATATATATGATAAGCAGCGTGCTAACAAGGAAATGCAAAGAAATAAAGGGGATTTCTCAGACAACTGGAAAATAGCCACATGAAAGCTCTGAGAACAACAATATAGATAGAAGTAGAGAAGTGAAACCCATGAAAGCCTGAGAGTCATCCAAGAACAAAGTAAACAGCTGCTAGAGAGCACCCGCTTACTCAAATAAATTTTTTGTAAAAGATTGAAATTATATTGATAGTTTTTATGTCATTAGTACCCATGGAAAAGGAAGAAAGGTTAGCCTAAATAAGACAAAATGAATTTTATATTTAATTGTTTATTCACTACCAAATGATAACCACTGTACACACACACACACACACACACACACACACACACACACACACAGTTATGTTTTGTATGATTCAGGTTTTGTAGAACGCACTAATAAAAGAAGAAATTTATGGATCTTTACATTATATGTCTTTTCGTAGTGATTTTAATGACAAGAAAATTGAACATGGTCAGTAAATTCCAATAGGAGAAAATAACATTTCTAAGATCACTTTTACTTTTTTTTTGTAAATGTTGTTTCTGTGTCCATGTTTGGAGAGGGGAATGCCCGTGTGTGTGCCCATGTGCAAATGAGTTCTGCAACCAGAACTTCAGAGCTTCAGCCTCTGTTAGTACACAGGTTACAACACTACCTATCCAGAGTCAGAGCTGGAAGGCAGGTTGAAATTCATTGGCTTACTTTCCTAAACACTCACTGTCAAGGACAGATAGGATCTTATTAATGTGGGTACAGAGAACAGTTATTCAAGGTTAAATCCCATTTTCAAAGCACTTAGATGTAAGATTATGAATTGAGTCTGAGTCACTGAGGTGCAGTGGAAAGGGGAGCAGAGAAGGCACATTCCTTTGTAGGCTCAGTCATTCTAAATTTCCTAGTGAGGAATAAAGGGTGCAGAGAAAACCAAACCACAGGTAGCTGCCTCCCTGAAAGCTTCACCTCTGTGCTTTTCCATGCTTATCAGGGCAGTTCCAAAAGAAACTTTCTCCAGGGGGCTTTTGTTGAGAATAAAGTATTTGAAGTTATTTTAACATTATTTATTATCTCATTCTAAAATTATGTGTTCATAATTCAAGATGTATTGAACTGCCACAAATCAGTAATGGTGTGCTGAACTCTCCAGTGACAATTGTATTTTTATCAATTTCTCTTTTTACTTTGAATGGATTTTACTTAATACATTTTTCATAAAACACAATTTGTCAGCAAAAGGTTCCTGATCGTTGAAGCTTTTGTGCCTTGGTATCTTTTCATCAATATAAAACTATTCTTTAGTATCCCAATACGTTCATTTTGCTATTTCCTTTATTCTGTTCAATACTAATTTTGCCATTTAAAAAAAAAAACATTGACTTACAAAATCTTTGCTGGTCAATTTATTTGTAGCCTTTCTTTGAAATGTTTTTAAAATTTCTTGTGGATTATTTTTAAGAGTATAGAACTGGGAGGGAGTTGATGTTGTATATTATACAGTAAAGTAGCACATTTATACATACAATTTGTGTTACTTAACACATCTATAATTCTCTATTATTTTAGGTATATATATTTGATGGCTACTTTTAGGTCTGAGTTTTGCTATAAAGGCATATTTTTGTTATGAAATATGATTTGACAATTGCATTTTAGAATATCAGATAAAAGTGGAGATAGTTAACAGAATGTAGATTTAGTTTAATCATGACTTTTTTTTTACCATTAGCACACCCAATATTATATTCGGTTAACTATTTTCGCTTTTTATTTTAAAGTTCTAAAAATGAAATCTTAAACATTTCAACTCACAAAGAGCCCACATTAATTTCTCTGCATGCCATTTTGGAAAGTGAGTATGTTTGTATTACTTCACTTGAGCAAACTCAACAATTCTGTCTAGATTGAGAAAAATATAGTTAGTGTTCACTTTATCAATTCTTTATCTTTTTGTTTGTTTCAATTTTTTTCAAGAGATTTTCAGATCACCTTTCACAACAATTTTGAGGTTTTGCCAAAAATATTCTGGGGTTCAACTCTGTGGTGACTTCTGGGTTGTGTTTTCATTGGTCTGGCTGTATCCATAAGTAATGTCAGAAGAAAGAAGCCTTTCCTTCAATCCAACTCTGATTTCCTTTTATGCTGCTTTCCTACTGAAGCAAATAACTACTGGATATACACTTTCTGAATAGAAGCACGCATATGTTCACAAATACACTTCATGTTTAATATTTTCAAATTCTCCCATTGCAGCTCTTGCAACACCTGCTGGCATTACCCAGGCTGCCCTTCTGGGAGCTGATTTCATTTCTGGATTCAGCAGGGTCTCTCAGTGTGATATCAGTCTGTGGAATCTTCAGCAATAGGGTCTTATCTTTTGCCTGAGGTGGGTATTCAAGGGCTGTGACAAAAGTTTGTCTTATTTTAGGGACCCTGTGTGTCATTCTGATCAACAGCTCATTGTGGGAGGTAACTACTTACTGGGTCAGGGAGCCAGAGGGCATCCTCTTTGTACCACATGTAGTTTTCCACCCTCCTCCCCCTTTGAGGTCCTATCTGCATTTGGAACTTGTTGTACAGAAGATATAATACTATGGAGTCAGATTATTGTTAGTTTAGGTATGTGAACATCTCCTCCCTCTGTTGTTTCCACACCTGCCCCCAGATCCTTCTCTCCCCTTTGCCTTTCACCAGAATCACTAGTCATATTTACTTACAGTTTGGTTAAACCTGATTAGAGGCCACAGATAATGGAGAATATGTGGCACTTGTCTCTCTGTTCTTATGTGAGTTCACTGAGTATGATCTGTTCCAAGTCCATCAATTTTTCTTTATATTTTGTTAGATCATTTTTCCTAACTGCTGAGTAGAATTCCATGGTGTATATATACCACATTTTTGATATTCATTCTTCTAGCGATGGGCATTTAGGTTGGTGCAGTTTCCTCAGCTGGTGTAATATTCTTGCGTTGAGATCTGCCCATTTCGAATCCACTTGAGGTGGTTGGCAGAATGCCTTTGAGATGTTTGTAGGAGTCGGTGGGTGTGGGGGATGGCAGAGCACAATGAGCAGTGGGGCAGGTTCAGTTGTCGGGGCTGTGGGGTTGGTGTTTGTGGAGAGGGATAGCGTACCCCCGGGTATCGTGGGTACGGGGGGTGCAGCCACCAGATTTGGTAGGTCAGGGGAACAGGTCCACAGAGGTCTGCAGTCCCAGGGGAATGGGGTCAGCAGAGGGAGCTGAGGAAACTGCACCAAATGACAACAACACCACCACTAAAGAGAAAGAGCAGAAGCAGGACCAGGATGACATGACACTAAGCCCGATCATGCTGACACAGGTCCTAAGGAGAACTAATTGTTAGTCATGCAAGAAAAGATGGACCAACATATTGAATGGGTACAAGGTCAGCTCATTAGCTTTGCCACCAGGCTTAATATATTAGAGGAAAACCAAATGAACGTCAGAAGAGACATATCAGAACTAAAGATAAGCCAACAAACTGAAGGTATCAAAAACCAGCTCTCCAAATTAACCGAAGACATCTGCAAATATAAGAATGACTGACAGGAAGAAGTAAATAAATCAAACGTTGAAATGAAATCACATGTCAACAGGATGATAGAAGCAACCCAGAAAGATGTTGTAGAAAACAAAAATCACATTGAAATAATAAGAACATCCCTAGAATCTCTTACCAACAGGATCAATCACTGGGAAAACAGAACCTCAGACATGGAAGACAGAACAGAGGAGAATTCAAGGGAAATCAGAACCTTGACAAAATTCAAAAGAGCAAGTGAACAAGA
>PVHP010042839.1:0-14805 GCA_004024765.1 Zapus hudsonius
TCACATCTCGACGCAGAAACATCTGCACAACTTTATTTGTAGCAGCTCAATTCATAATAGCCAAGAATTGGAATCAGCCCAAATGCCCATCCATGGAGGAATGGACAGAGAAACTGTGGTACATTTATACGATGGAATTTTACTCAGCTGAAAGAAAAAATGAAATATTGAAATTTAGAAAAAAATGGTCTGACTTTGAGCAGATCTTACTAAGTGATCACTCAAAAGAGTAGAGAATAGAACGTCGCATATTCTCCCTCATATGTGGTATTTAACCAGGATAACCGTTTTCTTTATACAGACTAGAAGAAAGAAGTGTGACGTTATGAATGCGGGGTAAGGGATGGGGGGAGGGGAATAGCTTAAACATGAGGTTAAACCATATTAGGTTCAAAAACATAAAATCCTTAGGAGCATACTGTAACCTATTGAGAAAGTAGTGAGTGTCGCTTGGCAAGAGGGACCTTGAGTAGTAGGGGACAGAGTTTAAGCCTGTGATTAATTAGAACACCCTGACAACCCCTGGTTCCAACCACTGGTTCCTTCCCTCACTGAGCTATTGACCAAAGTGACTCATGAGATTCCAACAACAAGACAGAATTCTGTCAAAGCTCTTGAGTGCTCTCCCCAGGCCTGAGGCAAAACCCTGTTACTGAAGAAACCACAGACTGCATCGATCAGCATCGAGAAACCCTTCAACGTCCGGAATGGTATCCAGCCCCCAGAAGGCAGTTAGTGTAGTGCTGGAAGGCACTTCACAGGCTGCCAGGGGAAAATGATCAACCACACCTGGACTAAACAGAGACCACTTACAGGAAACACATTCGGTGGTTATGATCACACCTCCCAGTAGGAGAGAGCAGCGAACCAAGAAAGGAGCACTTGTGTAATGGAGGAGCCTGGGCCTGGGGGAGACAATCAACAGCTTTCAATTCGGCCAATTTTCCACTTAGTGAGGAGGTCCCCTTGTCTGGAACTTGGGATTCAGGGTGAAAGGCACCGGATCCCAAACTCTTATGCTCCCAAGACAAGATGCATTATGGGACCAATTGATAGGGAGGCTACTAAAAATCGAATCCTGGTAATCTAAAATTGTGTATATTTGTTAACCTACACTGATCTCACCCTCCGATGGAGATTGTGTTTGTATCTTTCAGGATGCAGCGAGAGTGCTGTGGCTCATCTAACCCTACCAACCGACCTTAGGCCGATAGCTGAGATTCTGGCAAGAGAGGGGCCACCAGAGTCATACAATGGAGGATCCAAATGGAACTCCACAGAGAAAGACGAGATGAACAAGGGGCCCACAGCCACAGCTATTAAATCAACACAGGATTAGCTAGTGGAACAGAAACCAGCGATTTTCGACACAAAGACCCCTAAGCTCACAAATTTAAAGCAAACTTATTACTCATCCACCACAACTCAGGGAACTATGCGGAAGAGGGGGCGGAAAGATTGTGAGAGCCGTGGTGGGGGAGACTATCCAGAGGTACAGACAGGAGAACCTGGCTGATTACTAGTCTATCCATGGTCCCCTGTCACAAGGACTGATCCAGAAGACCCATGGAGGAGGTTATCCAGTTGAGGGGGGAGGGGAGGGCAGTGGGGAATTGGGGATAACAACTCAATGTTTGCCCACTAAATGTTGTAACTCATTATGGACAGTAAAAAAAGAAAAAAGAAAAAAGAAAGGAGAAGGTCTATTTTCATATTTTTTTTACATGTGTTTATGCAATTCGTCCAGCACCATTTGTTGAAAATGCTATCTTTGGCCCAGCGTACATTGTCGAAACCTTGTAAAAGACCAAATAACTGAAGTTACTTCCATTTAAAGCTAGGTCTTCAATTCTGTTCCATTGATCTGTTTATCTGTTTTTATGCCATTACCATTCTGTTTTAGTTACTATGGCTGTGTGTTATATTTTGAAGTCAGGCATATTGATACCTTTTAATTTAGAATAGTTTTGGCTATCTGAGGTCTTTTGCCCTTCCAAATAAATTTAGAGATTATTTTTTCTATGTCTGTGAAGAAAGAAGTTGGGATTTTTATCGACATGGCATTGAATCTGTAAATAACTTTTGGCAGGATTGCCGTTATTCTTATATTGATTCTTCCTAACCATGAGCATGTAATATCTTTCCATCTTCTCACATCCTCCTCTATTTCATTGTTGAGTGTTTCAATATTTTCCTTATATAAGTCCTTCACAACCTTGGTTAGTGATATTCCAAGGTAGTTGATTTTCTTTGAAGCTATAGAAAATGTGACAGTCTCTCTGATATCTTTTTCTGTCTGCTTGTCTTCTACATATAGAAAAGCTACTGATTTTTGTGTGTTAATTTTATATCCTGTCACATTGCTGAAGGCATTAATCACCTTCAAGAGGTTATTGATACTATTCTTTGGGTCTGATATATAAAGGATGTCAGTTGCAAAGAGGGATAGTTTAGTTTATTCCTTTCCGATTTGTATCCTTTTTATGCCCTTCTCCTCTCTTATCGCTTGGGCTAGAACTTCAATCACTATGTTAAAGAGCAGTGGTGAGAGTGGACACCCCTGTCTTGTTTCTGAATTGAGTGGGAAATCCTTGTGTCATTCCCCATTAAGAATTATTTGTGGTTCAGGAATTTTGTAAATCATCTTTATTAAGTTGAGGTATAGGCCGTCTATGCCTATTCTTTCCAGAGCTTTAAACATGAAGTCATGTTGAATTTTGTCAATGGCCTTCTCCGTATCTATTGAGATAACCATGTGGTTTTTGTGTTTGAGCCAATTAATGTGGTGGATTACATTTATCGACTTGTGATAACTTGGTCAGGGTGGATAATATTTTTAATGTAGCATTGTATCTGGTTTCCTAGTACTTTGTTCAGGATTTCTGCATCTAAGTTCATCAGAGATATGGGTCTATAATTCTCTTTTTTGTTGCATCCTTGCCTGGTTTGGGGATTAAGGCAATGGTAGCTTCATAGGCGTTTGGTAGCCTTCCCTCTTTTTCTATGCTTCTAACAAGCTTCAGAAAGAGTGGTTTCACTTCTATGATGAAGGCTTGGTAGAATTCAGCTGAGAAACCATCTGGTCCTGGACTTTTCCTTTTGGGAAGGTTTTTGATTACATCTTCAATCTCTGTGGAAGTGATAGGTTTATTTAGTGCTTTTATCTGCTCTGGGTTAAGCTTTGGCAGTTGGTGGGTGTCCAAAAACTTATTTATTTATTCCAAGTTCTCTAATTTTGTGGAGTAGAGATTTTGGAAGTATGACCTGATGATTCTTCCAATGTCTTCGCGATCTGTTGTGATCTCACCCTTGTCCTTTCTGATTTTGTTGATTTGGGCTTTCTCAGTTCTTCCTTTGATAGATTGGCCAGGGGTTTGTCAATCTTATTAACTTTTTCAAAGAACCAACTTTTTGATTTATATATTTTTTAATCGTTTTCTTTATTTCCAGTTCATTAATCACAGCTCTTATTTTAATTATTTCCTTTCGTCTTGAGCTCCTCGCATTAGCTTTTTCCATCTGTTCCAATGGTTTTAGGTGGGTGGTTAGGTGATTGATTTGAGACCTCCCTGTCTTTGATATGAAGGCATTTAGCATTTAGCGCGATGAACTTTCCCCTCAGGACTGCCTTCATTGTGTCCCATAAGTTCTGATATGATGTGTTATCATCATCATTTATTACTAGGAAATTCTGAATTTCCTGTTTTTTTTCTTGGATGACCCAATCATTTTTTAGGAGAGAATTGTTCATGTGCCAGTACTTTGTGTATTTTCTGGATCCTGTTCCATTTTTAATTTCTACCTTTATTGCATTAATTTCTGATATGATGCAAATAACTAAGTCAATCTCCCTGAATTTGTTTAGAGATGATTTATGACCTAGGATGTGATCAATTTTAGAAAATGTCCCATGCGCTGTTTGGAAAAATGTATATTCTAGGTCTTCGGGGTTGAACGTTCTTTAAATATCTGTTATCCCCAGCTGTTCAATGGTGTTATTGAGCTCCGTTATGTCCCTGCTGATCTTCTGTTTGGTTGATCTGTCTAGAGCTGATAGAGTTTATTAAAGTCTCCTACTATGATGGAATTAGAGTCTATTTCTGTTTTATTTTTGAGTAGGGTTTCCTTTGTGAACTGTGTTGCACCCACATTTGTTGCGTATATGTTAATGATGCTGAAAACTTCCTGTTGTATCATTCCTTTGATGAGTAAGAAGTGGCCATCATTATCCTTTTTAATTGATTTTGGTGTAAAGTCTATTTTTTCAGAGATTAATGTAGCCTCACCCACTTGCTTTTTTACTTATACACTGTTTTCCATACTTTTGCTCTAAGAAGATTGCTGTCTTTAGAGGTAAAGTGTATTTCCTGAAGGCAGCATATGGAAGGGTCCATTTTTCTGATCCACCTTGCAAGTCTGTGTCCTTTTATAGGGGAGTTAAGCCCATTTATATTCAGAGATATAACTGTGAGGTTTGCTTTAAGTCCTGCCATGATGAAGGGTTGATGGTGTTTGGTGTCTGTGCTGCTGTTATTAGCACACTGACTGTGATTGTTGTGCCTGATCTCTGGCACTCTTCCGAGGAAGATTTCTTGTTTCTTCTGTGTGGGATATCTCCTGTAGAATCTTCTGTAATTTTGGCTTTGTGTTCACATAGTCATAAGCTGGTTTACTTCATGGAACACTTTCAGTTCTCCATCTATTTTTAGGAATAGCTTTGCTGGGTACAGTAGTCTAGGTTGAAAGCCATACTTCTTTAGGCCCTGAAAAGCATTATTCCAAGCCCTTCTGGCTTTCATGGTTTCTAATGAGAAGTTTGAGGTAAGTCTGATTGATTTTCCTTTATAAGTTGCGGTTTGCTTTTCTCTTGCAGCATTGAGTATTTTCTCTTTGCTTTCTATGTTAGGCACATTGATTAAAATGTGTCTTGGAGAATTCCTCTTCATGTTCTATCTGTTTGGATTCCTCTGGGCCCCTTGAATGTTGAGTGGGATTGCTCTTGTTAGATGGAAGTTTTCTTGAATAATTCTGTTGAAAATATTTCTGATGCCCTTAGCCTGGGTTTCTTCTCCCTCTGGGATCCCCATGATTCTATTAATGGGCCTCTTTATGGTATTCCATAGATCCATCAAATTTTGTTCACTTGATTTCTTGAATTTATTGAAACATATGACATCCTTATTAATTCTTTCTGTCTTGTCCTCAAGGTCTGAGAGTCTGTCCTCCAGATTGTAAAGTCTGGGTCTGATTGATTCAAGGGAGGTTTTTAACAATTCCGTTTCATTTTTGGTTTCTGCTATTTTTTTTTATGGTCTCCAATTCTTTGGTGAGATCCAATTTCAAGTCTATTTTTGTTTTTGCTAGGGATTCCTTAAAATCATTTTTAAGTTTTCTTAAGTTCTTATCAAATTTGATCAATTGATTTTCTAGCTCCTCCCGTAGTTGGTTCAGCTTCAATATTCTTAATGTGTTTCTGAATTCATTCATATTTCTCTAGTTTCCATATCAGCCATTAACTGCTTCATGTTTGCATTGCAGTTGTCCAGTAGTCATTATTCTCTCTTTGGGATTGTATATTTGTTGTTTCCACTTCCTTGTCACTTTCCTGTTCCATAATGGGGCTAGAGTCCCTGAGTTGGAGAGTTCCGTCTTTAATTTCTGTGGGTTTTTTTGTTGTTGTTGTTGGTTTTTGTCCATGTCTAGGTAGTGGAGTGGGACTCAGGCACCCTGGGGAGTGCTGTTCAGCCTGCTTTGCTTCCAGTGGAATGATCACCAGGTTTGATCTTAAAAAAGGTTTTTCCTGTTAGGGTGTTCTGTCCCCTGACAGGCTCAGTTATTTACCCATCTGGATCCCTCAGTATGTGACTGTTTAGTCTTAGAGCCACCACATAGGCCTCTTTCCCTGATTGGTATGCTGTAGTAGAAACTGCCCCAGCATCCCAAACTATGGAGCCCAGTGTTTTCCCACCTGACTTCAGGAAGCAGATCTTGAGTGCTATCTCCCCCACTAGGGGTAGAGACTCAAGGCTCTAGACTCTCCTTGTTCCAGTACTTGGTGGACCTGTTCGGATTCCATGCTCCAACCCAGCCCTAGTCAACCAGACTCCAGAGCCCGGTGAGATCTTCGTATTGCTTATGTAATCTGTGTTCTTAAATTCCTTTATTTGTTAAAAAAGAAGTCAGGTGCAAGCCTGATATAAGAGAAAAATAAAGGATTTGAGATATTGAAAAAAATAAAAATAAAAATAAGAAATAAAAGAAAGAAAGAAGGAAAAAACAGGTGAAATCCTGGTATAAGAGAAAAAAGCCACTTGAAATATATTTAAAAACATTATATATATAATATATAGAAAATATATATATTATATATATTATATATTATATATATATAATATATAGAAAAGAGAAAAAAATTTTAAAAATGAGAGTTCAGTGAATCAGTGAATGTTCGCCAGCCTGCAACAAGCAGGTCTGCCACTAGGGGCAGCACTTCTCACCTCCCCTTGGCTGATTTCGTTATTTGTCAACCTGCTTCCAGGCACAGCTCCCTTCCCTCTGAGTGCCTCTGTTCTTCCCCTCCCCCACTTATTTTCAGAGCCCCTTCAATATTCTGTGCACACCCCATGGCCCCTTTTCAGACTTTATAAATGTTTTGATCTGGGAAGAAGCTGACCTCTGATACCCTCCTGGACCAACCCGTGCCCTCATGTCAGTGGTGCATGGTCCCTGGTACCCGCCAAAGCTGCATGTGCCTTCCTGGCAGGGCCTCTGCCCTCCCAGCACTGGCAGAGGTTCCCAGTATCTGCCTGAGGCCTGGCCCCACCTGACAGCTGCAGTCTAGAATGGGCTTCTGTAACTGAGCTAGGTCCGTTTGCCCAAGAAGCACATCTGCCTGTGGCCTGTGTATGTGTGTGTGTGTGGGGGGGTCTCCGGGAGAAGTGTACCCAAGAATCAGGCTCTGGAGGGAAGAGGGCTGGGGATTGGGAAGTGGCTGGGAGGAGACAATGGGTGATGGTGGGAGCTTGGGGTAGGGGAGTGGCGGCTCTCCATTCCTCTGAGGAGCAGAGAGCTGCTGGGGAACCCTGTCTGGGCTGGTGCAGGAGCTGGGGAGAGTGGGCTTGGGTTCAGGGCCAGGAGGGGTCCCGGGTTTGTATCCCAGCTGGAAAATCAAACCTTTACGGAGGGAGTCCTGGCCATGCTACTACTCGTCCACCATCTTGCTCCGCCCTCCCCCATAAAAGGAATTTATTAGGTTAGTTCACAAGACTTGGGTTGGGAAGAAGGTCTATGAGCAGACCCAAGAGGCTTGGATTTAATAGCCATTCCATGAGCTAGTCAATGAGACTAGACCCAAGCTGTGAAGTCAAAGAACAAGGCAGTCACTCATTCCACAAGGCTTGATGCAGGATGAAGATTCTTAAGATTTGGGAGCCATTCAGATCCCAAGGCCAAACCAAGGGCATAAGCAGGCACTAATGTGCAGCAAGGAGAAAGGAGCCAGGTAAAAAGCATGCACCAGCATGTAGTATGGGCACTTAGACAAAAGAACTTTTTCTCTGGTTCTGGTATAGTCCCCAAGAAGAAGGACAACCCATTCTGGAGGAAGGGCTTCTGCACTCAATCTTGCTTGAAAATGCCATCACAGTCCTACCCCTGAGGTTCATCTCACTTCATTTCTGATCTGCTCAGGTTATCAATAAATCTTAACCATTACAGAGAGTATGTTACATAGGAGAGATATGTTCTTTTCCCCTAGATTTCAGAGAATATGAACAGCCTCTCACAGGATAAATGCGTCCAAACTAAGTAATTGCTAGGGCATTTCAGAGCCAGTAAAGTGCTACACTTGAGGATCAGGGATATAATAATTGCCTCTGGATCTAGGTCTAGGGAACATATCTTAAGAAAATAAAGAGGGTCAGGATGAAGAAATATTGCAAAACATATAGAGGAAGAAGTTAGAAGTACAAACTAAGGAATTGTCTCTACTTTGCAGTTAAATAATTATTTAAACATTTGGATCACAGCTAAAATGTAATGTGTGGTGTTGATGTTGTATATTTACATTTTCCTAGAACATATAGCAAGTGCTAATAGTAATTCATCTGAGAAAGATTTCCATGCTTTCTTTAGCTTTGTAGAAGCAGAGATCAAATTAAATTTGCATGGAAATCAAAGTTCAAAGCTCTGAAGGTAAAATAAATACAAAGAGAACTATCTAGTTCATTTGTTTCATGACAGTTTTATGGGAAGAAAAATATGTCATGTCTTCATTGTCTTTCCTAGTATTTAATTCCTTTCTTTAAAATCTATAACTTCTAAAAATACCCCATGTCAACAAGGCCTCTTCTCTCCTCATTGTCAAACTTTATGTAACCTGAAACATATTCCATCATGGCACTGGAGGTAAGATGTCTGCAAATCCCTTTTGATTCATCTAACTATTGCATGTGTTGATGATTCAAGCTTCCACCTTCCCAGTAGCTCTCAAGTTCTAATACAGATCCCATGGCAATTGACATTGTCTCTCTGCTGAAGGATTACAGACACCACTGAGAGCAGGTAAAGCGTGAGTTTCTAGACAGACACACCCAACTGTGTCCCTGAACAATCCAGTCTGATGACCAACTCTATCCACACACATAAAAGACCAATATTACCCACATGGCTTCGCATTCTTGACTCATTCTATGATCTGATGCAAGAACTTCAAAAGATTCTGACTTTAGTTATAGAATGATTTTTTGTGGAAAAAGAAAATAGAAAATTCTTTATTTAGATTTTAGAACTGAAAATAAAATGCACACTGAACTGAGACTTACCTAAATGTTACCAATGATGATGCTTTGGTTATCTTACTCTCAGGGTTTTTTTGTTGTTGTTGTTTGGTTGGTATTTTTGTTTGTTTGTTTTTATTATTCTCAGTGTTTATGGGTCCTGGAAACCTGCATTTGCTGCTATGAGTCAGCCATGAAAAGCTGTGATCACTTCTCAATATGTATATTCGTACAATGTTTATTTTTATATCTTATAATCTAGACATTCTCATTTTCTAGCTCTCTGTTCAAATCTTATTTAGTTTAAGACTTGACTTACTGAAGTAATCAGTTCCTATAATATAAGCACCCATACCAGAATCTGGAATCTTCAGGGAAGTGCTGGGCAATGCACTGATTCCATTCTTCTCATAAGGGAGTGAGGTTGTGAGGGTCAGAAGAGCTGGCATGCACATACACTTGTGGAGGAAAATACCTGGGCCAAGTGGTACAGAAGAGTTCATTTTGGAGAGGGACCTTCAAAATCAGTGCAGCTGACGTATTGAGGTATGGAAATCACATTGTATGCATGACAGATTCTCATAAAGTACTAGAAAGCTCTAAAGAGCTCCTGATTGGCTTCATAAATACAAATATGCTTCAGGGAAACAATATTGGCTCAAATGCAACACTATAAAGATCCTCTAATCCACATTTGAAGGAAAAGAAGTAATTGTTGAGTGAAATACACGGAAGCTAGAATAACCACTTATCCTCAACTGTTTACCTGATTGGACTAACATTATAAAGGTTTTCCTCCTCTTGTAAGTAACTTTCCTGTACATTAATAGTCATCAGTGTTTGCTGTTCAGATGATGGTATAGAGACAAAAAACTGAGAAGGTATCTTTGGGCAATATCAGCTCCACACTTCCTTCATTTATGCTATCCAGCAGGATCACAGAACAGTTTCTCCACCTCCCCCCTCAGATCATCATTCAGACTCAGATCCCTCTATTAAATGGGACTAAACACAGAGAGTAGACAAAATCTAAGGTTCCTGGTTGCTCCATCATACTATAAGTCTATTACTTAAACCAATCTCCCTCTCCTTCCCAGATCACACAGCTCCTTCCTGATGAATAAAAAGAAAATGGTTCTTCATGTCTCATCGATCTTGAAGACAAGGAAATTGTTGATTTCAGGGTGCTAATCTCATATACCTTTAAATCTTTTCTCCCAAATTAAATATCCACCACACGAAAGAGAGAAACCTTATGTTTGTGGGGGATAAGGAAGATTAGAGGACCTGTGAAGAAAGAGGTGGCAGAAAAACATCGAAAGATAACTTGCATAAGACAAATAGTATCAAGCCCTCTTCTTAGAAATTCTTCTATCACAAACCCTCTATACAATCAGCAGGATCAACTATGAGATAATATTTTGAATATTCTTACCCTTAGGCACTTTTAGACAATTATGTATGGATGGTTGATTAACAATTAACTAGATGTATAAGCAAAGTGAGTCAGAATGTAGATTTGAGCCAGCAGAGTTTAAAGATTAGTTGGCTATTACTCATTACCTAAATTTTCTCATGGCAGGAAGCCAAAGGAAACAGAAGTTCTGGGAAACTGCTTAACTTCGGTTGGCATGGGTTTCTTCTTGGTCCATGCTGGTGCTTTTGAAAGGAACTCTGATGTCATTTATCACCAAACATGCATAATACAACTGTGGCTTTTACAAGACCTATGGGTTACTTTAGTGTAGTCTCATAGCATATATGACAAAGGATAGACACTCCATTTCATGGCTGACTCATAGCAGCAAATGCAGGTTTCTAGGACCCATAAAAACTAAGAGTAATAAAAACAAACAAACAAAAATACCAACCAAACAAAAAAAAACCCTGAGAGAAAGATAACCAAAGCATCATCATTGGTAAGATTTAAGTAAGTCTCAGTTCAGTGTGCATTTTAATTTACAGTTCTAAAATCTAAATAAAGAATTTTCTATTTTCTTTTTCCACAAAAAAATCATTCTATAACTAAACACATCTATCCCTTTACAAATTTCTTTTTTTATTGTCCATAAGAAGTTACATTATTTAGTGGGCAAACAATGAATTGTTATCCCCAGTTTCCCAATGCCCCTCTTCCCCATCCCCAATCAGCTGGATATCCTCCTCCGTGTGTAGTCTGGATCAGTCCTTGGGGCTGGGGAAAATTGTTCTACAGGGGCTGAAGAGATGGCTCAGTGAGTCAAGTGCTTGTTATGTAAACATGCGGACCTGAGCTTGAACCCCCAGTGCTGGGAAGGGGTTGACAGAAAACTTCATGGAGCTTTCTGGCTAATTTGCTCCATTCAGCAAAAGTCCCTATCTCCAACAATAAAGTAATCAACTGAGGAAGACCCTGATGACATCAACCTCACATTCACATTCGAGCGTGTGTGTGTGTGTGTGTGTGTGTGTGTGTGTGTGTGTGTGTGTGCCCACACCTGTGTGCATACATACAAACATGCATACACACATAAATATACATATCACACAATCAAAAGAAGAGGAAGTTTGTGTACAGTGCCTTTCTCTTTCTTCACCTTGTTGCTGCTGTTAATTAACCATAATATTAGACATAGTATGGGAATGGTCAAGTCAGTTCTCATTACTTTAATGTTCAGGATATTAATACTTTATCTTATAATATGACTTCTTATATAGCTAAATACTAGATATGAAATGACTTTGAAATTTAAAATGTAACTAAAATGTAAGCAGTATTACTTAAATCTGAGGTTTGGAGCTCTTTTTTTTCTGGTGGTGTTCAATTTAGCCCTCTCCTTATTCAACACCTTCAAAACATTTTTGTTAAGGACATATGAAAGCATTTGGAATGTCTTAGCTACAGATTTATCAGTTTCTCTCCAAGTGGAATCCAATCCATATTTGGACTAATTAACATGGGCCAAATATATGTGTGCACATTTTCTGAAGGGACCACATGCAGATGGAAAGTTATTATATTTTTGTCCTTTCTAGCCAGTATTGCTCAATGCATATGGGTATTTCCTATGATGCCTTTTTAATGTTCAATATATATAGAGCTTCCTACTCAGCCTTGGGGTTTTAAGCAAGATAGAAGAGTAGGCATCTGGTGATTCAGTCAGTACTGCCATTCATCTCCTCCACATGGCAAGGTCTGCAGGAAAATACAGCACAAGAACACCGATGGAATTCACTGTGAAGAGAGAGTCTAACAACACCACATAGGACCAATCTGGGTTTTAAGGCCAATCTCAAACCATATTGAATGCATGATGTATCTCTGGTACCCAATACTATTCTAACCCTTTTTTAAATTTTATCTAGTTTCATGCCTTCTTTTGATATTTTAGTACCAAACTCTGCTCTTAGAATATGGATAGAGGATCTTAGAATCTGTCAGATGATTTACACAAAGAAGGAAATGACTAACAGTACATGAAATCTTTTCTTCCTAGACTTTCATATCAATAGACATGGAAGCCTTTAGCTAAATGTCTCTTCATTGATTAAATGTAAAGCTAAGAGTTGGTAGAATTTAAGCAAGGCTATTTTGAGATCATTTTAGAACACCCAACTTCTAACAATCTACATGCTATTTTCACATTGTTTATGTGGAGAGCCTTGTCAGGTGCAGACATATCTGCATTTGTCCATGGGTCAGGAGATGAGGTCAGGCACTCAAGCCAGATATTGTCTATGGTGTTTATGATCTGTAAGTCTTTGTCTGCTTGGACAAACTTAAACCAATTTTTTTTCTGTTCTCTGTTTCTCTAACTCCTTATTTTTATACTTTGGGTTTCAATTGTGGAGCATCAACTGATTGATTACTGCAAGGGAATGCTTTTATGACAGACACAAAGTGCTCTCTCTGGATCTGCAGTGAGGGTGCTTACCTATATTCCAAGGGGGTCTTAACTGAATTCACTTCAGATATATGAGTTACATGACCAAAAGAATTTTGAAAATGGGAAGTTGTAAAAAAAGTTTGAAGCTGAAAAATAATCTCTCATCTAGTAGGAAAGAAGAAATTGGAGGGGGGTAATGCAGGGGGCAAAGGAGGGCTGTAGAAGAGAATTGCATCAATGTTTAATCTTTTTTATTTTAATAAAAAAGAAAAAACTCAGGCCCTCAGACACATCAGGGAAACAAACAAAAATATTACTCATTATGATTTAATAGGTGACATGTTTAGGTCTGGCCACAGTTTGGAAACTTGAATTAAAGTAGAGGTTGAGTTTGCTATATTCATTCAAAAAAAGACTTGAAAGTAAAAGGTAGTGATATTGATGATGCTGACTTTTACAGGCCTAAGCTTATGTGTATGCTGTCTTTATACTATAAAAGTTAAAAATGTATTCTTAAAGTATTATTTACTTCAATAGTGAAACTCTTAAAGTGTTTGATTCATGATTTTCAGTAAATATTATGGGAAATTTTCTGAATGAAGTACTAAGTTCCAACCTAGGAGGATTCTTAACAGAATTCCGCCTCACTGGGGCCCTAGAGCAAGTCCTTAATATACTCACTTCTTTCATGACTAGCCCTCCTTCATGAACTTTGTAAATATTTTTCCTGATGTTCATCCAATGCATGGTGTAGCAAACTTTTTGATTTTTTTTTTTTGTGTGTGAAACTTTCACAGTGGTGAATTTTCAAGAGTTCAAAGATCTTGACATGATCTACTATCATGCTGAGCTTCTGACTACTTTAGTTCTTTGGACATGTGTTAACAGGCACACTGGTCTTGACTTCTTTTCTGCTTCACGTAGAAACTGACCCTCCCCCATTCCTCTTAGCAATTCTCCTGGCCTTTTAGCTACACCCACCACATTCTTGGTTTCCGTCCAACTAACCTTGGTTTTATTGCCTTCTCTTTACCAAAAATGTTCTCATTGTGACTGAGGCCCTTATTGTTATAGCCACCTTAGGATCACTTAGCAGCCTACTTTGAGCTAACTGTCCAGTCCTGGTGTCAAGAAGAAACAAATGTTTTCCAAAAACTGTGTTAATATATTATATATATATATATATATATATATATATATATATATATATATATATATATATATATATATATATATTATAGACCCTCTTTATTCATTTCCCTATTTTTTCCAAACCTTCTTGTTTAAAATAGCATTTGATAGTAAAGTTACCTCTTGAGGCATGCTGAAGTAGGACTTCCTAGTGTCCCCTGGGATACCACCATTTGCATGACCATTAGGCTGTTTATTAAGAGTACCTGAAAATGTGGATTACCACAAAGCCCCCCTAATATGATATTTATGACCAAAAGAGATTAAAACTCACTGTGCTAGAGTATTTTGATCTCACAACCAGCCTAGTAATAATTTCCTACTCCTTCCATTCCTCCCTCTTTCAATGTGTGGATCATATTAATGATGCACTTTTAATTGACTTCTAACTTGCCCCCAGGCTAATTTCACTTAAGGTTTAGGTGGGCTAAGATGACTTGTTCATCTCTTGATATATCCCGTTAATTCTCCCTGCCACTAGAACATCACATGATTCAGAAATTTCAAAGTCCTGTAAGGAACAAGTCTACAGACCAATATTTTTGAATAAGGTCATACTTATATTCTCACATAAGCAGTGGATTATGTTCTAGAATCTAGATTATGTTGGATTGTAAAGCTGTCTGTGGGGTACAATAGCTGTATCATCCATCCTCCTAGACTGACAGGGAGTTCCTGTTTTTCAAAGTGCTATTTTTTGCACTGCAAGATTTTATCATCGAAAAGGTAAAGTCACCTATAAAGGGAAATCTTTCAATTGTATTACATATGATTATAGTTAAGGGACATAGAAATTTTAAGAAGGATGGGAGTATAGTGAGAAAGGCAGTCCAGAGATTTATTAAAGTTCAAATAGCTCTTTATAGATAAACTGAGTCTATTACCAGGTCTCCAGACTACCATTGGAAATTAGAAAGTTTTTGAAAGACAAATTGTACGTGTTCTGGATGCCTGAGGGGAAAAAATAAAGG
>PVHP010042841.1:0-14811 GCA_004024765.1 Zapus hudsonius
CAGAAGAACTTCAAGTGCCTCCTCTTACCTGTTTGGGGGCATGCACCTTGTCCCCGAGTTCTCTCTCCAGCCCCTTAACTACCAATTTCTTTCCTTCAGAAGGGGTCTCTTCCTCAACTAGAGCTGCTGTCCATCAGCAAGCCCAGAGGCTCTCCAGTCTCTGCACCCAACCCCCACCATGGACTGGTGGTACAGACTCCAGTGGCCATGCCCAGCCTCCTATGTGGGTTCTGGGAATTAGAACTCAGAGGGTGAGAGGCCCTTATGCTTAAGTGGTGAGGACTCTTGACTGCAGAGCCATCGCCCCAGTCCAAGCCCTGGACTTCATGGGGTCTTTTCTCCCTCTAGGCCAAGACTGATTCTGTCCCCTATAGGGCAGCTGGAACATGCTTGGAAGAGGGAGGAGCCTCAGAGGCTGTGACCGGGAAGATCAGCAGTGTGCTCAATAGACACCCTAGCATCTCCAAGGCCAAGAGCATCCTGGTTTGTTTCCCATTGGAGGATAGGATAACAGGACTTAGAGAATCAATGGAACAATACAGGTCAAACCCTTGGCCCAGGCTAGGCTGCCCATCCCCCACCACCTCCAGCTACTCCCTCTCTACCCCATCCTGACTCACCAGGATGCCAAGGCAAGCCCAATTCAGATGGTTGTTTTGCACCTGCTGCTTCCAAGAGCCATGAGGCACGAGGATGGAGGGTTCTAGGTCTGCCTGGGCTCTAGACAAAACCCAAATCCTATAAATCCATATGCCTCCAAGTTTGACTTTAGCCTCATCTGTGGCCAGTAACTGTCTATGTCTCTAGAGACAAGGCTAAGACACTGTGTCCCTAACACACAGCAAGTGCTCCCGGGGAAGCTCCCTGCTTCCAGCCTTCCAGGGCAGGGCCCACTGCTTTGCAGAGAAGTGAACTGAGGACCTGAAGGAAACCAAACCACTCAGTGTTAGGCAGCTGGGGCAGAGCAAGGAGAAAGAATCCAGATTCGAGGCCAGCAATGGCTCTCCACAGGCCAGCTAAAGCTCTCTTTCATGGGACAGAGGGGACAGCGCCATCTAACCTACCTGGGAATCAGGCAGCTGAGGCCTTCAGAACCTACCCAGGTGAGACAGAAACTCAGGGGGTCACTCGTGCCTGAGGACCTTCCTTCCTCCCTCTCTTCAGATCCTCCTTCCCTTTCTATTCTCTAGCAACCTTTCCGAGAGGGCTGATTCATCGGGAGGTGGAAGCAGCTGACACCCGTTTGATCCCTGGGGGCTAACGTGAACATGATGGAGTCCCTGCACCAGCGTGAAACCTTGGGTCCCCTGCCCCTTGGATATCACATCTCAAGAGTCAACTGCATATCATTTTTAAGTTGAAATTTGACTCGCATTTTTGGTCAGTCAGATGGAGGGACAGATTCAAGTCCTACTAACTGTGGCCTCACTCCAATCCTGAAGTTTGTGCAGAAGCAGCTGTGATGAGACACACGCACACAGCTGTGAAGAGTGTGCTGGGAGGGAACAGGAAGACCAGTGTCCTGTCAGGGCAGAAAGCATGTGAGGCACGTGACCAGGTGCCAGGCCATGGCCCTGCTATTCTTGGTTCTGCAATAAGCTTGCTGTGTGCCCTTGGGTGGGTCAGTTCCCCTCTCTGAGACCCTGTTTCCTCATTTTCTATAACCAAATGCAGAATCTTCAAGGCTTTCCCTTTCAGTGGTGAAGAGCCCACACTTCTAGCCGGGATGTGGGGATGGATGAATAAATCTGACTTGCTTTCATTTCGTAACTTGGGCCCCTCAGCACTTCCCAGTTGGGGTTGAGAACGGGACCAACATTCTTTGAAGTGAAGGTTTTGGGGTGGTGACTACCAGCTTGGGTTGTCACAAGCCTCCCTCAGAGGACAGGACTGAGGAAAAGCCCAGTTCCCCCACCTGGGGCTGTGGTTGGCACGAGGCATCTGAGGCTTTATCAGACCAAAGCCCCCAGCCTTTGTGGGCTCCGATGTCATTAGCTGCTGGTTTTGATCAGTGGGCAACAATGAAAGCAACAAATAAGAAGTCCATTTGCTAGCAATTTCAGTCGTTTGTGGCATTTAATTAGCATAATTGACCTGAACTGGAACTTTTTCTTCCACCTGAATTTAAACGTACATCACAGCTTCCCCTCCCCAATACAGCTGAGAAACTTTCTTTTTTTTTTTCTAATGAGGTTTTAACTAAAGCCCAATATCAAAACACCATATAATACTTTTATCTCATTGAAGACATTTGATGCTTATTAAAATATTATTGCTTTAAGGCTTATTTTGATTTTTTGCCCAGGAGTGTGTGCAGATCCTCACTACTCAGATAATAACAAAGAAACCTTAAACATGAAAAAACACATGAAAGGTAATATGTTCTCCATTAGTCCCAGTATCATTTCCCCAGGATTACTGCTTTCCAAATATAGCATTAGTTTAAAAATAAAAAGCCGTTTACAGTAATGGGACACTTGGTACTACTTTGGTGCATGTGGGCTCTCCAAGGGCCTTGTACAAGGCTTCATTAAGCGGGAACTGCAGGGGAGAGAGCTGGCTTTAAAAAAATCCTAGCATGCCTCCTCAAAGGCCCCCCAGATAGGCCACCTACCCTGACCCAAGGCCCGTGTCTAACAAGCTCTTAATTCCGCTTTCAGAACTGCTTTTTCATGCATTGTTTCTCCTAGAGATGAAACATTTTGGAAGCTGACAAGTAATCAATTGGGTGCCAGCCGGGAAGAGAAGCCACGTTCGGGAACTGCATTCTAGCCTCATGGGTGGGAGAGAAGGTGACAGCCATCATGCCAATGGGGTCATCCTGGGCTTCAGAGGTCTCTTTTGTCCCAGGAGAGCCAGGGGCAGCAACCCAAGAAGAGTGACGGGAATACAGAAGCCCTCGGGCCACGTGCACCAGCTTGGAACATGGATGTACAATTGTTTTGCTTGCTAGGATGGCTGAGCTACATTGGTAGCTAGCTACAGGACAGAACTGTCATGTACAGAAGGGTCTCTTGAGTGCCAACAAGGCCTACTCTGGTTTGCTTCCATGGGCTGGCCTGTGTCGAGCTCCCATCGGAAACTGTCAGCTGGCTGAGGGCCCCTGAAGAGACAGACTCATGTAGCACGTTTGCTATTTTAGTCCAACAATGCAAGTCCCTTCCGATTTCAGGAGCCGGCCTCCTGGCCCTGACCAAACACCCAGTTGAGAAGCTCCCCAGAGCAAGGAAGCAAGTGTTCAGCCTAAAGGGAGAGACAAGCTCCCAGGATTTCAAGTCCCCAACTAGATGCCAACCATACCTTGATGTCAGACGGGAAGTGGGAAGGAGGGTTGAGAGGGTGTAACAAGAGCTCAAATTTATGGCCCCAGTCCTGCATTCTCCCCAGAGCCTGGTGGCACTGTGCACTGGGTAAGAGTCATTTCCCCAGGGCTGCCTTGTCCCAAGGTGTGAGGAACTTGCTTTCCTAGAGCCAGTGGGGATAGGGATAGTGTCCCTGTGGCTGTTTGCGGAGGCCCCAAATGACAGTTGTCAGATTTGGGCTTCATTGAGTATTTGCTTAATGCTTTCAAACTCTCAACTCCTCCTACAAGCCAAGAATGGTTACTTTTCCTTTGGGGTCCTGGCCCAGTGGCTAGTCTGAGCAGGAATAGCTCCTTTGAAGAGAGAGAACAGAGCCATGGGTGACAGTCCCATGAAGAGACCGAGGTCAGGACTGTGAAGGTAGCTTGGTAAAGTGCTTTCCTTTCAAGCACGAGGACCTGAGTTTGATCCCTAGAATTCATGTGTCAAAACTAGGTGTAATCCCAGTGCTGGGGAGGTGGAGACAGGTGGATCCCTGGGTTTGTGGGCCAGCTAGTCTAGACTGATTGTTATGCATCAAGCCAATGAGAAACCCTGTCTCAAAAGAAGGTGGACAATGTTTCTGAAAATGACACATTGGGTTGCCTCTGGCTGGGCTGAGAGGTTATGACTTTGGATCTAAGGCCCCACATGCCTATGCACCCACATACACACTAAAAGGAAGAGAGGCCAGGGTGTGGAGCGTGAGGCAGTCTTAGGTTAGCTGCCGCTGAGAACTACAGTAGCTGCGCTCATACCTGGAACACATACCTGGAAGCAGGGAGCCTGTCCAGCGTCCTGGATGGGCCATCACATGGATTCTCAGCCTTCTCACGACTACGTGAACCTGGGCCATTTACCAGGCATGGGGAGTTTCAGCAACCGACTGAGTGAGGCTCCTATGGGTCGGTGGTCTGTGTCCTGGGACTTGGGCCTGAGCACAGAGCATGTCTCTCACTTTCCATGGGCTGCACGTTCTAGGTTCACTCCTTCCTTGGGATGAGGATGGCATTCTAGGACTGCCCATAGCACAGGCTCACATGAATCCTCTGTCTCAGCATGCTGACACCCCAGGAGACATGCAGAGCAGCCCCAGGCAGGCAGGATTCCCGGCCTGCAGGACTCACATGGTTTAAATAGTTCAGAGAATGGGATAATCGCAGAGAAATTTGCTTCCAGAGATGCGGAAAGAGGCAGGCTGAGAAGGGAAGCTTCTGTTTCAGACACAGAGCTGGTGCCCTGAGCTTAGCGCCCAGTGTGCTCTACCTGAGCCAGAGGAAGAGGGTGGCTCAGGAGTTGGAAGTGGGAGGAGCCTCCAAGAGAGGGCGGGGCCAGCAAGCAGATGTGTGTGTGTGTGTGTGTGTGTGTGTGTGTGTTTGGGTGGGGGAAGAGGGGTAGATGAGAGGCGGGGTGAAAGTATATTTTGAGGAGGTAAGAGAGCCGGGCTCAACAACTCATGTCTGTCAGGAGCAGGGGAGGAGGAGGTAGCCTCCTTCTAAAGTGTCCTTAAAGGACGGTGACATGTTAACTCTCAGATGGCTGTGAGGAGGGAAGGACTGCTACTCTTTCAGCTCTCCATGGACACTTCTGTTCACTCAGCCTCACCTGGTGCTGCTGCGGGCTTCAGCATCTGCTCCTGGGGGACTCGCTATCTGGCAAAGCAGACAGTGTGGGCACTGAGAGGGGAGGCCTTGAGTCTGGCCTTCCTGCTGCAAGAACCACAAAGTTCCCCAGGTCCATGGAGAAATCCCTGCCCTGCATCTTGAATGGCTCCTATGGCCACTGCAAGGGATGCCACATTCCTGTTGAGACTCACACTGAGCTCCTTCAAGGAGTGAGGATCCTGGGAAAACAGGACAAGATTGGATGGGGGCAGGACATGCAGGTAAGGGATGAAGATAGTCAAACCCAGAGGTTATGACTTTGGATCGAAGCATTGGCCTTGAAATATTCAAACCCCCCCCCCCCCCGAACCAATTTGGGTCAGCGGGGTTCTCTACTTCTAAGAAACAGGGAGGCTGAGTCTGGCCCGGGTGAGCCTCTGGCAGCTTGGTGGGCAGGGAGCTTGTAGGGCCCTTAGGTGACAGTGGGTAAGTACAAGTGAGAGCAGGAATGCACACGGCTGATGGGATTCAGGCAGGGCAGGAGACCCTCAAGTTTAAGTTCCACTCTGGGCTCTCTTCAGCCCAGCCAGAGGCAACCCAAGGGCCCCAGCCAGCTGGTGGTAGGATCTGCCTTTCCAGTGGAGGTCCTTTACCTGTTTGTATGTTGTACCCCCGATCTGACCTACCAGCATGCAAGGCTTTGGGGGTTTTGAACTTGCCCTACATCAAAAACGCCCCCTCCTCCACTTGGGAGAAAACCCCAGCCACTGCTGTAGACTCGGCGGGCATTTGATTGTCTAGAACACATCAAACGGCCTAAGTCTCCCTTGTAAAGAGTTTGACAAGAAAATCATTGAAGACCAGCAGAGCTATCCTTTTTCTCTCCTCCTTAAATTCCAAAGCCTAGCCGATAGACTCGATACCCACACTTTGGTGCAGGCACTGGGCAGTGAGTGTGCAGCTGCCGAAGCCCCCAATCATTAGACTTGCGGGCCGTGGCTTGTGGGATCTAGTGAGTTGGACATATTTTATTTAACCAGCTTAGTAAAAGGTAATATTCAGCAGCTGTGATCTAGAGCAGAATTACAATTTTCAGGGTCAAGGAGGGATTTTGATATTAGGAGGTTGGGCAGAATTGCTATGAAATCTCATGAGCTGTCTTTAAAAATAAATGAGAAAATAGGTTATCCAAGAGTCATTGTAAGGGAAAAATCAATAGGCAGTGTCTATTCACTTGGGCTATCAAAATCCTTGAAATTTGAACAAAAGTTTCACGTTTAGTGTACTGGAGGTTTTGAAATATCAGCGTCGGAGCTCTGTGGGTCCAACTCCATTGTGTTGTGCATCCCAACGAGGTGAGGCCTGGAAGCTCAGCTTGCTCTTAACATCAGGGAGGATGTTGGTGACCAAATCAGCTGATAAAAAAGAGACTCCTGCAGAGGACCCTGTCATCTGTGGTCACAGTCTGCCCCTAACACTTGCAAAGCACCGAGGACTGGAGCTGCAGTATATAGTGCCATTCCCTGGGCCTCTTGTCTAGGAGGAGGATCAAACCCATGAGGCCCCTCCCACATAATCCACTGCTCACCACTTTGAATGGGAATAAATGGTCATTCCACGGGAACCTTCTGGTGGCAAAAATTTGGCTGATCAGGTTGTCTGGAATGATGTAAGCTGTTGTCTACCCAAACCCTCATCATCCATCTATCCATCCATTTATCTATCCATCCTTTCATCCATCCATCCCTCCCCTGTGTAATATGCTGAGTTCTGGCACAAAAGATGGGGAAGTAAAACAGGCCTCATAGCTTGCTTAGAACAAATAGACTAGTAGAGAAGGTGGATGTTAAAAATAAACATAGGAATAATCCTTAAGTAGGTGTCATGAGAAGGAGTCAGGTGGGCCTCCCTGGGATTGGGGGCAGGCTCTCACGATGGTGTCACTCAGCCATGACAGATAGAACAGACAAGAGTTAGCCAGGGGGAGAGTGTGTGGTGGGCTGGGAAAGAGCTTGGAGTGTAGGAGAAAGAGGAGGTGGAGGAGACAAGGCCAGAGACTGTACCAGTATCAGGCCATGGCAGGGCTGGGCAGGGCAAGCCATGAAAGGAAATCTAATTAGAAAGGCTAGACCAAGTCAAAAGGTTCCCACCAGAAGGTTCTAAGATCTTATTTTCATCTTCAAGTCATTACCCTGGCTACTGTGAGCTGAAACAACCTAGGACATAACCTAGTACACTAGGAATACCAGAAACAGCAGCCCAGGGAGAAAGATGGCCGTGTGGACGGTGTCTTGGGAAGGGAGAGAGTGGACGAGGACTCCCCTAGTGTTCCTGGGAGGAGCCCAGGTAAGTTATTGCTCTCTCCTTTTCTTTTAATTGGCTGTGACTTAGGAACACCAGGAACCATTTTTACTCAAGGTGGACCTTCCTGCCCTAGATCTCTGTTCTATAGCACTCCACCATTGTAGTGGCTCATTGAGGGATGACTGTTATCTAGATGTGATAAGTATTAAGTGTAGACTGAATACATGATAGACCTTGTATGTCTCATTTTCCCAACTTCCATGGATGCTTTGAGTTCACTGAAGAACATTTTTATCATAGCATTTATTAGTTCTCTTAGTTTCCACTTTCTTAATCAACAGATAAAAAATATTTATTTGAGAGAGAGAGAAGAGAATGGTTGTACCAGGGCCTCTAGTCACTGCAAAGAAACTCCAGACAATCCACCACCATGTGCATCTGGCTTTATCTGGCTGTATGTGAGTACTGGGAAATTGAACCTGGGTCCTTAGGCTTTTCAAGCAGTTGCCTTAACTGCTGAGCCATCTCTCCAGACCTCAATCAACAGATTGTTTTAAAGAAATTTTAATTAATTAATTAATTTAGTGTGTGTGTGCACACATACCAGAGTCTCTTGCCACTACAAATAAATGCCTACCGGGCTTTGCATGGGTGGATCAGGAATTGAACCTAGGCTGGCTGGCTTTGCAAGTAAGTGCTGAGCCATCACCCTAACCCCTCAATTAAAAAAAATCTTTCAAATGTGTTCCCTGATTTCTTCCAGGAAGTCATCTACACTTGGCAGCAAGGGGAAGGGGTTTGACTTAAGCCAACCAAACAACCAAGATCACTGTCTTCAAAAGCCTCTGGGGCTGAGCTCCCAGGCAGGTAATTGTCAGGTAACTGCTGGGTCCTCTCTTGCTCTGAGCTCTAAGGTGGAGAGTCTGTTTCATGTGTTATGTTGCCTTTCTGATCCCTGGTATCATACCTGCCACTTAGTATTAAAAATAGTTTTAAAACATTCTTAGAATGAACACATAATGAATCAATTGTGGTGCTGGGGATCAAACCCAGGGCCTTGGCAGATGGTCTATCACTGGGCTACATCTCAGTCTTTGGTTTTCTAAGACAAGGTCTTGCCTTGTAGCTCAGGCTGGCTTTAAATGTGTAATTCTTTTGCCTTTTTCCTCTGAGTGCTTGTGCCATCAGCCTGGATCAATATTTTCCTTTTATTAAGGCTTTCTCCTTCTTTTAAAAAATATTTAATTTATTTACCGAGAGAGAGAGAGAGAGAGAGAGAGAGAGAGAGAGAGAGAGAGAGAGAGAGAGAGAGAGAGAGATTGGGTACACCTGAGCCTCTTGCAATGCCAATGACCTCTAGACACCCAAGCATCTGGCTTTAGGTGGGTACTGGGAATCAAACCTGGGCCACAAGGCTTTGGGGAGCAGATGCCTTTAACCACTGAGTCATCTCTCTGCACTCCATTTTTTTTTGAGATAGAGTCTCTCTGTGAAGCCCAGGCTGTCCCTGAACTCAAGACCTTTTTGCCTCAGCCTCCTGAATGCTGAGGTTCAGTTTCTTAAGGCATTCTTAAAGTATGTCAAGCCCACGATCATCAGTATGCTCTGAATACCAACAAGGCCCCATCAGTGTTTGTTTTTGTCCTCCAAGCTACACAACAATGCATCTACTCATCATACCTGTGACAGAGGTGGTCTGGACATTCTTGGTGGTGCCATCCACCAGGGTACCTAATGGAACCATCACACCTGACTTTGGCTTGGGTGCCATTTTCTCTGAGGGTTAGTGATGAGCTGAGCAGATTATTTAAGCTCCTCAGTGTGGGGGCAGAACTCAAAGTCAGGTCCACCAGTTCTATGGTGTCATCTCTCTGGGCAGTTAGCCGAAAACCAACCCCTTGAGTTCCAAAATATCCTTAGGGTTGACTGTGAAGCTCAATGGGTGGAGTGCTTGCTGATCATGCTCAGAGGCCTCATTTGAGCCCCAGCTCTGCATAAAACAAGTGTGGTATGTGCCTCTCTAATCCTAGCATTTGGGAGGTGGAGATGGGGTGATCCAAAATTCCAGGTCATTCTCTGCTATACAGAGAGGTCAAGGCCAGCCTAAGATCCAGGAGACCCTGTCACCCCCCCTCACACACACACACAAAACAAAACACCCAACAATAACAGAACAAGTAACCTTAGCCAGGGATGAGAAACTGAGGCAGGAAGACCTATTGAGCACAGCACTTCAAGGCTTGCCTGAATAACAATATGCCTGCAGCTCATAATAATAAAACCAAAACAAACCCCAGAACTGGAGAGGTAGAGGTTGGAGGATCAGCAGCAGTTTGAGACAAAACTGGGGTAACAAAGTGAGTTCCCAGTCAGCCTGGGCTAGAATGAGACCCTACCTCAAACACACACACACACACACACACACACAAAAAAAAAAAAAAAAAAATACAGGGTGAGGTGATGTGTGCCTACCATCCTACCACTGAGAAGACTGAGGCAGGAGGATTGCTGTGAGTTTGAGTTTGAGGCTAGCCTGGGCTTCAGAGTGAGTTCTAGGTCAGCCTTAACTAAAGTGAGACCTTGCCAAAAAAAAAAAAAATAGCAAACAATAACACGAACCTTCCAAATTTCATCATTTTAAGAATTAAAAAAGTGACCGGGCAGAGCTGTGGCAGAGTGGGGTCCAAAGATTTACGTACAACTCCCCTCCCATTAGAAAGGAAGTAAGATAAATAATTCAAGTGCAAAAGATCAAAAGATGGGACAGCAGACTTTGGAATTAGGCATTTTATTTACCTCATTCAATAGCACAAGTTAGTTTAGGAAACAATCAAAATGTATGACTCCTACTGATGACAGCTAGAACCACGTTCGCAAGAAATCTAATGAAAATAAATGCTGGACTAAATTACTTCATGGAATGTAGCAAGTAAATAGAGTTTCACAACTGACCACTCGGTGAACATTAGAAATAAAAGGTGAAGGTTCTGGGGAGAGAGGCATGGTGGAGCCAGGAGACCACAGGACCCAGAACTGATGCTGAGTGAGCCGTGAGAAGAGCAGCAGCTAATGAAAGCCAGGAGCAGTCTGCCTCTCTTCCTCCAATGCCTGCATTTCCCTGTGATTTCTCCCCCATCCCCGAGACAGGCTCCAAGCACTGCTCCTGACACCCCAGCCTCAGTGATCCAGATAATGTAATCGAGGCATCATTAGGAACCATGAAATTGCAATTCCTCAGGGAAGGAGCGCTATCACTCAGTTACACAGAGAAGAGCCATTAATTAGCTGCTCTTGGTTTAACGTGACTATGTACTACACGGGTTCTAATCCCACTCTGGAGCGGCTTTCAGGCCTTAATGAATTATTTTTAGGAAGCTGAGTTGGAGCCAGAAGACATCAATTAAAATGCCACACAAGAAATCAAATAACTCCTTCCTCAAATTTTAACAGGAGAGAGAAATTCCACCTGTGGGGACGAGTAGGAGAAACCAGATAGGGGTCGTGCCATTTTTCTTGGCCCCAAGACGACAGGGCAGAGCGTCCACACAAATACTACATAAATGTCATCTTAAACATGTGGCATTTTTTGCAGAAGTTTCTGCTGCTTTGGTTCCACTGAGCCCTTGGACAGTTGCAGCCTCAAATGTCAGCAGACTGAAAGCTGTCCTTGAAACCTCCATGATAGTGGCTTAGAAAGCAATTCTACAATGAGGTACCTTGTCCTGGAATGTGGAAGTGGAAGATGACACCTGATTGGCACTCAGCCTCCTTAGTGCTAGAACTTTGGAACTAAGCCCCAGCAGCCCTAGGTTTGGTTTGCAGATCCGATGGGTGGGGAGAGATCAAGGCTGGGCTTTGTACACAGAAAGCTTCAGACCTTGGACCAACTGAAATCGCCCCATTTTAGAACTTGCTTGGCCTCTGTGGTATGCCTAGAGGGTGTTTGGGTGGGTGAGGGGCTTCAGTCCCAGGAAGTACTGTCCAGGGGGACACCTGGGGTAAGGGCTATCTGCTCAGTGGTGGTAAGAATAAACAAGTGAGCACTGAGCTTTCTCTAGGTGTCAGGCCAGATCTCTTTGGAAGAAGAGCTTGTTTTTGTTGCCAGCCTGGACTACAGACTTAGAGCCCTTCCCCCAAAAAACTCTTCAAAAAGCAAATAACCTTCTAGAAGGTTCTGCATACCAAATAAAACAACCCAAAAAACCTAAGGCTTGTGGCTCCACAGCTAAGGACTGCCACCACACACTGGTTTCTAAAATTCTTTCAAGTTCTCTCCACCCCCTGCCTTCATCATTGCCTTTCCCCCCATTTTTTAGAGTTTCTCATGCCATAGCCTAGGCTGGCATTGAACTCAACATCCTCCTGAAACTGTAGGCATGTGCTGTCACACCCACTGGGCTTCTTTCCCGATTCTTATCCATGCACACAGTCCTAGTGTGGCCAGCAGTGAGGGAGGCAAGCACAATGTTAGCATCTGGTTTACCACAAGGGTAAAGGAGGCCCCTGTGGGAAAGTCACTCACCCTGGAGGGGCTGATTATTTAGTTAGGGAGACCTAAGACAAAATGAAGATATAGGGTCCTTTATAAAAACAAACAAACAAAAAACAAGCAAACATGATTTCTTCCTTACTTTCCTAGGCTCTTGGTGCTCATCAGCGGGTTTTAAATTTGCTAGTTAATGCCCTCAGTCAAAACTAGCCATGGTGGGGGAGAATATCCAGAGACATCACCCCTCTCAGCAACAACACACAAAGGGGGAAGAAAAAAAAAAAAAAAGAAAAACTGGCTACCTCATGTGCAGTTCCTAACCCCCTAACCTATGGACAGATCCAGTATGTGCACCGAGGAAGGACCCCAGTGGGTAGGGGACAGAGAGGAGGGAAATGGGGGCCCCTTCACAAGAGTTGCTCATACAATATATATATATATATATTTACAAATAATATTTATATATATAATATTTGTAAATATATATAAATATATATATTTACAAATAATAAAGATATTAAAAAATAAATAAACATTTAAAGTAGAAAAAAAACCCTACAGAGTGAGTGTGCCAGGTCAGACTGGGCTAGAGTGAGACCCTACCTTGAAATAAACAAAAAGAAAAAAGTACTTAATTAGCATGACTCTTATCACTTATCTTTGTATTGTCCAATGGCATTTATTTATTTATTTATTTAAGAGAGAGAGAGAGAAAGAGAGAAAAGTCATGCCAGGTCCTCCAACCATTGCAAACAAAGTCCAGATGCACGTGCCATCTTGTGCTTCTGGCTTTACATGGGTATTGGGAATCAAACTCAGGTCCTTAAACTTTTTAGACAAGCACCTTAACCACTGAACCATCTCTCTAGCCCCATCCAATGGCTGTTTTATTTGGAAATATCTTAACCCTTAGGAGGGTGTCTGGCTAATGTCCCCTTTGATTGCCATAGATAACTGGGAGCTAACAGAGAACTCCCTTCCTAGAGACCTTCCTCACTTTCCCATTTGCTTGATGTGGGGCCCAGTCTGGGCAGGGTATGACTTGAGTTCACACATCAGACCCCCACAATCTAGGTCCAAGTTGGTTCACAAGAAGTCAGGATGGGGAAGGCCGAGGCCTCATCACTCTCCCTGCTGGGCTGATCCTGTGTGTGAATCCTCCAGCAGCCAGGAATGTTTTCAAGGTCCTCAGCTCAGCCCTGGAGGAGTCTGCTTTGGGCTCAGCCTCATCTTGGGGCTTCTAAGTTTGTTTCCCAAAGTCTTTTGGTAGTGGAGAGTAGCTGGTGATAATGGTGGGTGAGGATAGAAAGGCTTTTTTTTCAGAGGACCTCAGGAACTCCACTAAGGAGACAAGCAGTTCCTTGGAAACAAAGACTTAACATTTAGGGGAAAAGACATCATAGACAACAGGGGTGGAACCTTCATGGTGGGAATTTTAGCAATAACGTTGAGGACAAACACCACCCAGGCCACCAGCCCTGTGGCCCTTCTGAGCTAAGAATCGTGCGAGGCCTGGCCTGAGATCACTGGAAAGATGGGTATAGATAAGTATAGGGTCACAGAGGAAAAGGGTTCTGATACCTTCCTGTGCAGAAGGGAGAGATCAGACTGGAAGCTGAAGGCCTGGGATCTATTCTTGGCTTTGCTGGGTCTTTAGCAAGATCTTTGAGATCCATTTCTCCACCTGAAAGCATGTTCCCCACAGTCAGCACAGCTCAAAGAGCCTGTGGATTTGACTCTAAGGCACAAGAGAATGACAAGGTGGTCAGCACTGAGCTTGGAAAATGTGGATCCATGTTTCATTGTTTCCAAATCCACCCTGTGCCTGCCTTGGGAGGGATCCTCTCCCTTTGCACTGGAGGCTAGAATGCAGGGCTCCTCCTATCCTGATTCTTACATCACAGTTTCTCTACCCCCTGGGGAAGAGGTGTGGGAGTGGTCCATGGGGCCAGGGAGAAGGAGAGGGCACAGAAACCTTTGAAATGTCTTTTGGCACATCTCCTTACTGTTCCTCTCTTAGCCCTTGCCCAAGCCCAGTAACACCCCTGTGGTGCACCTCTTAGCCACCTGGCAACTTTATGATGTTTTGGTCTTCTGATTTACCTGCCACATCAAACTTTTATCACTTAATAAGAAGGAAAACAGCTTTTCAAGTCAGCTCTGATCTAAATAGACCCCATTCTTGTCCTGCTTGTGAGGGTGGGTTGTGGACAGAGAAATGGTGCTGATGGGAACCTACCAAGCTGCAGGCTCATGGCATTCGTGTTGCATTTCATGGGTGCTTCTTGGCAAATGTGGTCATGGGAATTGTAAGGAGGAAAGGACACACAGAACCGTGTCTCTCCGGAGAGGGCTTTGCCATGTCACCCATGGGGATGGGCTACGGACGTCAGGGGCACTGGCAGAAGGTGGCAGAGGTGGAGCCTCTGCACGTGTTTATGAGACCCTGATGGTGCCTGTCTGAGATCAGAATGCAAGCCTGGGTGCTGAGAGTGGAAAGCTTTCCGACCCTAGCCCAGTGCACCGGACTCTCTGACTTCTCTACCTTTCCCTGGCACATGGAGAATCTCAGGGAATACTCATGGACCAGATGAATAAATCTAATTACGCCTCTCCTCCTTCAAACAGGGAAGGTGTGATTATTTAGAGGTCTTGTCGGGGACAATAATGAACTCACTGGAGTCACTGATTCTCCTTACTCTAATGCCTCTGTGTCTTCAGAAACGAGCCTAGGAGGCTGCGGGGATGGCTCAGTAGTTAAAAGCATTTGCTATGCAAGTCTGGCCACTTGGGTGTGGATCCCCAGGACCCATATAAAGCCCAATGCATCTGTCATGCCAATATGCCTAAGGCCATAGGAAGCAGAGCCAGGAGAACCCCGAAGTGTGTGGACCAGCTAGTCTAGTATTCCCAGTGATGAATGACAAGAGAAACCCTGTCTCAAATAAGCTGAAAGGTGAGGAACACCCTGTGGTTGATCTCTGACCTCCACATGAACACTTACACATACATTCACAACACACACACACACACACACACACACACACACACACACACACACACACACACACAC
>PVHP010042843.1:0-14671 GCA_004024765.1 Zapus hudsonius
AAAAAAGCCAGTCAGTCTGCAGAGAAGTGAAAAAAAAAAAAAAACCCATCTGGGGCCAGAGGCGGAGAAAGAAGAGGAAATGGGAGTTTGCTCTTGCTTTCCTGAAGGCTTTACCTCTTCACTTTGGAAACCCAAGTCCTCTGGCCCCATTGTAGTCTACCTAGAACTTCTTGCAGAGCACCTGCTCGAACAGCCAGCCTGGTCAGAGCCCACGTGAACTCTGTCCATAGCCTGCAGTGGAGGCCTGAAGCAATGCTGGGAAAGAAGGGGTCAGAGAGAAAGACCCACTGACATACATCTTGACTTCTTAACTCCAGAGGTAAAATCCTGGAGCTCCTCCCATATGCAGCCTGCTCCTTCCAGTATTCAAGATGGTGGGCTTTCTTGTATTTGGTTTAGGCTTGGTTTGGATTTGGTTTTTGTTTTTTTGAGGTAGGTTCTCACTCTGTCTTGTCTTGAACTCATGATGATCCTACCTCTGCATGCATCTCCTGAGTGCTGGGATTAAAGGCGTGCTCCACCATGCCCGACCAAGATGCTGGCTTCGGTGGTGTCTGTGAGTGCGGGGCTGGAGAGATGGCTGGGTGGGTAAAGCACTTCCTGCAAGCATATGGACCTGAGTTTGGATCCCTGGCACTCAGTAAAATGCCACGGGTGGTGGCCCACCTTTCATATCCACCTGGGAGGTAGAGACGAGTGGATCAGCTAGGACTTGCTGGCCAGGCAGCCTAACCTGAAGGGTGAGCACTGTGGTTCAACGAGAGACTCTGTCTCAAAGAAGTAAGGTGGAGAGCAGCCAGGGACACTTGATATCAACCTCTGGCCTCCACACACACACACTCACATGCACGCTTGCACACGCACACCCACTTGCACACACCCACTCACACGCACATGCTCACACACACAGGCACACACACGTGCACACTCACACACACATACACATACACATGCACACACTCATAGGCACACACACACACACACACACACACACACGTGCCCATATACGTGCAAAGAACACAGTGTGAGTGCCTAACTCAGGGCTGGGTCCTACAAAAAGCCCAGGATTTTTTTTCTACTCCCGTTAGCCAAGAGCCAGCAGACCCTGGTGACCCGTTTCTCTAGAGTCCTTGGAAGCCAGGCCCAAGTAAACACTCCAGTCTGAACACACCAGCCAGCCGCCTGGCTGGGTGGGGGTGAGAGAAAGCTGGGTGGTGGGCGACTCTGCTGGACGGGGAGCTCTTCCATTGTGGGTGCATGGCCGAGGTTACAAGTTCAGGGCTGGCATCGCTCAAGTTCAAGGCTGGCACCGCTCAAGTTCAGGGCTGGCATCACTCAAGTTCTACAAGCCAGGGTTTCGCTGGTTGCTTAATCCAAGAACTGCGTCGATGTAAATCAAGGGCACTGCCAGGTTTTTGAAATGATTTTTTTAAATTAACTTTGCATGCATAGAAGACCAAAGGGCTTGTTCTTTCCAGCACATTCGGCCGTCCCTCGCCAGCGTTGCCTTCGTGGCTCTCCCCCCAGTTCCCTGTTCTTCCACCGAGAGGCAAGCTCGAGCTGGGCTGCAGCTGGGCTGCAGCTTGGGAGTTTCGGTGGAGGCAGGACTGGAGGCCTCGGGGCGTTGAGCAAGTCCAGCACACCCCTGACCTTTCTTCCAGCCAAGGAGAAGATTCCGCGAAGTGGGAGGACTCATGTCTGCAGACCCACAGACTTGCCCAGGAGTCTGGCCACGATCGATCGCCTTGCTCTGGCTCCAGCGGGCAGCCATGGCCAACAGGACCAACACCTTGGGCCCGTATTACAGCTATGAATATTACCTGGACTACCTGGACCTCATTCCCGTGGACGAGAAGAAGCTCAGAGCCCATAAGCGTAAGTGCCAGCTGGGGAAGCCAGCTGTGGTAATGCCTTCCTTCCTCACCAGCTCCAGGGACATCACCGGAAGCAACCCTATCAATGAATGGGGCTCAGGACTCAAGCTGTATCCCAAATGTTCTGGTATAAGCTTGTGAATTAACTTTCCATAAAACTAAGAATATTCTTTTTTAAAAAATATTTTATTTATTCATTTTCAAGCAGAGAGATAGAAATGGAGAGAGAGAGAGAGAGAGAGAGAGAGAGAGAGAGAGAGAGAGAGAGAGAGAGAGCGAGCGCACCAGGGCCACCACCTTGTGGGTCTGGCATATGTGGGTACTGGGGAATTGAACCCAGGGCCTTAGGCACTGGAGGCAAGTGCCTTAACCGCTGAGCCATCTCTCTAGCCCCAAACTAAGAATATTCTTGAAAGGCAGATTTATATTATACATTAGTAGTATTTTGGGTTTTTTTGTTTTTGTTTTGTTTTGTTGTTTTGTTTGTTTGTTGACGTAGGGTCTCGCTCTAGCCCAGGCTGACCTGGAATTCGATATATAGTCTCAGGGTGGCCTTGAACTCACAGCAATCCTCCTACCTCTACCTCTCTGGTGCTGGGATTAAAGGTGTGTGCCACCATGCCTGGCCACTAGTTTTATGCTTTTATTTTTTCCACTTGTTTTTATTGGCATTTATTAATTATACAAAATCGTGATTGTCATTCTGATATTTTCATACACACACACACACACACATACACACAGTGTACTTTTCTTGTTTCTTTAAGACTGGGTCTTGTTATATATTGGCCTGGTACTCACTATGCAATGTAGGCTGGCTTTAAACTCACAGTCATCCTCCTGCCTCAGCCTCCCAGGTGCTGAGACAGCAGATGCGCACTGTAGTCAGCACCCTCATTCCCTCTCTTGTCCCTCCTCTCCCACGGGTCCCCTTCCCCTTCCTAAGTAGTCCCTCCTTCTATTTTCATGTCTTTTACTTTTGGCTGAAGTCCTGGGAATTGAACCCAGGGTCTCTCTACCACTAAGCTATATCCCTAGTCCTTTCATGCCTTGTGTATGTGTGTGTGTGTGTGTGTGTGTGTGTGTGTGTATGAGAGGGGGGTGTGGTACATGCATGTACAGATGTGTGCTTGCAGAGCACACCTATCCCTCATCTGCATGTTTCCATAAGATCTGGTCTCTTCCTCAACCCAGACCTGCTCTCTGTTGTCTGTCTGTCTGTCAGTCTGCCTGCCTGCCTGCCTGCCTGTCTGTCTGTCAGTGAGCTCCACATGAGTGTGGCCATGCCCGGCTTTGAATATGGACTCTGGGGAGTTGAACTGGGCAATCTCTGGCCCCGGCCCTCATGCTTAGGCAGCAGACACACTAACTGGTGAGCCATCTCCCCAGTTCTTGTTTTCATGCCTTTTTAAAAGACAGATTTCTTGATTAAGCTGCTGCTGTCTGGGGCTCCGGTAAGCTGGGTGAGTTTCTTAAAACTGCACAGGTTGCTTTTGTGAATTGTCTGGATTCAGATTTGAAAGATACATGAAATCATTTTTACTAATTTGCCTACAGCTGCTTCGTTTTCCTGCTGTCAGAGAACCAGCATGAGTTAACATCCGTTTGCTCATCTGCTCTTGTCTCTTATCTCTGAGGTCACTTGGCACTTTGTGGATGATCTTCCCTGATCAGTCAAGGTGAAAGGCAAGCTGAGGAAATGAACCTAAAAAGCAAATCCTGTCATAGCTCCCTTAGCTTGGAATCTCCACCCTCTTGGGTCCCAGGCTGGAAAGATAGTCCAGCGGTTTGTAAAGCACTTTTGAGGACCTCGGTTTGGATCCCTAGAACAATGCTGAGCATGGTAATGCCTGCCTGTAATCTCAGCACTGGGGAGACAAAGAAGGGAGGATCCCCAGGACTTGCTGGCTGGCTAGGCTGGCCAAATCAGTGAGCTCAAGGTCAGCAAGACCCTGTCTCTAAGCACAAGGTGGAGAGTAAAGAGTGATCGAGTGGGCTGGAGAGATGGCTCAGAGGTTAAGGCACTTGCCTCCAGTGCCTAAGGCCCCGGGTTCAATTCCCCAGGAACCACATAAGCCAGACCCACAAGGTGGTGGCCCTGGTGCGCTCTTTCTCTCTGTCTCCCTCTCTCTCTGTCTGCTTGAAAATGAATAAATAGGGTTGAAGAGATGGCTTAGCCGTTAAGGCGCTTGCCTGCAATGCAGAAGGACCTGAGTTCGATTCCCCAGTGCCCATGTAAAGCCAGATGCACAAGAGGGCGCATGTGTCTGGAGTTCATTTGCAGTGGCTGGAGGCCCTGTCGTGCCCATATTCTCTCTCTCTCTCTCTCTCTCTCTCTCTCTCTCTCTCTCTCTCTCTCTCTCTCTAATAAGTAAATTAAATACTTTAAAAAAATAAATAAAAAGAGTGATCGAGAAAGAGCCCATCTGGTCTGCAGAAGCACACATACACACATGTATGCACATCACACACCCGTGCAAAAAATAAATCTTGGGCTCCATGGACATTTCCCACACTATAATCACATAGTATTGTATCAAACAGTAAATGAGGGGCTGGAGAGATTGCTCAATGGTCAAAGCCACTTGTTTGCAAAGCCTAACGGCTTGGATTTGATTCCCCAGTAACCACACCTGGCTAATTCACATTATAAAAATATGCTTTAAAGATTAGCAGCCTTAATACTCATCCACCACAACTCAGGGAACTATGCGGAAGAGGGGGCGGAAAGATTGTAAGAGCCGTGGTGGGGGAGATTATCCAGAGGCATGGCCAGGAGAACCTGGCTGAATACTAGGCTATCCATGGTCCCCTGTCACAAGGACTGATCCAGACGACCCATGGAGGAGGTGATCCAGTGGAGGGGCGAGGGGAGGGCAGTGGGGAATTGGGGATAACAACTCATTGCTTGCCCATTAAATGTTGTAACTCATTATGGACAATAAATTAAAAAAATAAATTAAAAAAAATAAAATAAAATAAAAGATTAATATGCACTCAGTAAAAGATCTTCAAATTATTTTAGTTTTAAAAAACTATCAGTCAGGGCAGCAGATATGGCTCAGCGGTTAAGGTGGTTGCCTGCAAAGCCCAAGGACCCAAGTTTTATGCCCTAGTACCCACGTCAAGCCAGATGCACAAGGTGGCATATGCATCTGAAGTTCATTTGCAGCAGCTAGAGGCCCTGGTGAACCCATTCTCTCTCTTTCTCTCAAGGAGTGCTGGCGTAAACCTTTAGTCCCAGCACTCAGGAGGCAGAGGTAGGAGGATCGCTGTGAGTTTGAAGCCAGCCTGGGACTACAGAGTTAATTCCAGGTCAGCCTGGGCTAGAGCGAGACCCTACCTCACTCCACACACACAAAGACACACAACAACAAAACCCTCAGTTATCACCTTTCAATGCTCCACAAGGACTTTCCATGTCCATATACTATATGCACATAGATGAATGTGTACACACACTACATATGCACACAGATGAACGTGTACACAGACTACATATGCACATAGATAAATGTGTACACACTACATATGCACATAGATGAATGTGTACACAGTGTACACACACACTACACAAATGGACTTGTGCTCTATATATTGTTTCTAATAACTCCCTGACAACCGCACATAAAGTAAGTCTTTGCTTGCAAAGTCTGATGGCCTGGATTCAATTCCCCAGTACTCACAAAAACCAGATGCACAAAGTGGCACATGCATCTGGAGTTAGTTTGCATACTGCAAGAGGCCCTGCTGTGCCCATTCTCTCTCTCTCTTTTTGTTCTCTCCTTGCAAATAAATAAGTAAATAAAGCCCTAAACTTCTCTTCTTTGCAAATTCTCAAATCTCGGGGATTTTGTTTCAGCAACAGAAAACAGCCTGTGATACTTCCCAAACACACAGATACAATGGGCATGCGCTCCCTCACCTCTGGGGACCTCATAGAGTCTCCTTACATTTCTTAGTTCCTCTTTTGTCCTGTCTCCTACTTACATAGGATTTCAGTGGATGTGTTTTGTTCTGTGCTCTGATTAATCAATGTAGCAGTCAGCATCCTATTAATCCAATGAAATACCAGAGGCAATTGACATATAGAGAACGAAGAGAGAATCAGCTCATGATTTTGGAGGTTCCAACCCATGATCTGGTGGCCCCATTGCATTGGACTTCTGGTGTGGGCACAGGATGGCAGTGGCCAGGGATGCAGGGCACAGAAAACTGATTACACGATGGGCCACCAAACAGAAAAAGAAAAGCATGGAGCAGGATTCCACAATCCCCTTAGAGGCCAGGCATGGTATTCTAGAATTGTGCACTGGGACACACAGGAGGCTTTTGGGATTATGATACTATAAACAGTGGCCTGGGTGGAGGGTAAAAAACTTCTTTTCCTGTAGTGTTTAAGGGAAGATGCCCTGCATGGTTTTTTTTAATATTATTTGAGAGAGAGAGAAAGAAGCAGTCAGAAAGATAGTATGAAGAAAAAAAGATAGTATGTAGGGTGCACCAGTGCCTCCTGGCACTGTAGACAAAGTCCAGACTCATGTACCACTTCATGCATCTGCCTTCACGTGGGTACTGGGGAATTGAACCCAGGCTGTCAGGCTTTGCAAGCAAGCGTCTTTAACCATCTCTCCAGCCCTGTTTGTTCTTTTAATATTTGAATTCAAGTAAGTCTCTTAAAATAGCAAACCGAAAAATCTTCATTGTTCACCCTCACTGCTACTTTCTCTCAGCACCACCTCTGTTTACTGTTAAACAAAGGCAGTGCCAGGTGGTCTCAGGAGTGTTATTACAAGGCTTCAGAGGTGGGGTCAGGTGGATACACAAGAAGGAGGTCACAACACCAAAAGCAGGTGATCACTCTTGGAATTCCTTTGCTGATAACTGTGACTTGCCCTAACTTGGTTGGCTCCCCCAGTGAGGGGCTCTACCCAGGCCAGATGGACCCGAGAATATCACCCCAACTCTACAGCCTCCCCAGCAGCAGGCACACCCAAGACAGGATGAAGCTGGCCATGGCGTTACCAGCCCAGGTAGGGACAGAGAGGCAGAGTTTGGCTCAGATCTCACTGGAAGGCCACTTGGAGGTTTGACTTTTGTGCTGATCAGAGAAAAGAGACAAAACAGAAAGAAAACCGCCCAGGGCTCATGTGTTAACCAGCAGGAAGGAGTCTAAGATTTCCGGGTCATGCCCACACACTGGAATATATCCTGTGCTTAGGGAGAGCAGATATTTGGAACCATGTATGGATTTGCATATATCTTCTGATGGACCAATCAGGGTTGAGCTGAAGGTTGCTGTCCTCTCTGTGTCAGGAATAGCTCAATACCTGGTGTGATTTGGTTTATAGGCACTTGACAAGGATTTGTAGCCCAGTGGTTTGAGGCGTGTGGCTCATGGCTGTTCCATGGAGATATCATGTAGACCTGCTCCCAAGTCTCATCTGAACTAATCACGTGTTTGAGTTTCTATCTGTCCTCCTTTCAGAAGCTAAGCCAAGAGGACAGCCAATCCTATATTCTAACCTCATAGCCACAAACCCGATTACTCTAAAGACAGGTCCCCAGCGAGTGGTTAATGCCCTCCTTCAGAGAGCAGCAGGATGGATTGGTTTCCCTTGGGGAGTGCTGGTTTTAACGCTCTATTATCTACCTCTTGGGTCCTTATGTTTCCTTCCCTTTAATTATGGGTTAAGAATTTGTCACAGTCCATATTGACTTCTGTGGATGCCCGCCTCTGGCAGCTTCAATAATGAAGCCCGTTTTTCTGCTGCGCCAAGGGCTGAGGGGCAGAACAGAGACGAGCCAATAATCAGCCTGTTCTGACATCAACACAGAGAAGCTGATGAACACGTCAGACAAAGGGCTGCAGTTCTTCTCACGCTCACAGCAATCAATGTCAACTCTTCATTTTAATCTCTTCAGCAAATGTCCATCCCATGGACATAGTGAAAGAAATTTTGCAACAAAAGTACTAGAACGTCTCAGAATGGTTGCATTAAGTGGAGGAGGGGCTATGCCTGAATGACTGTTGTTGCCCAAACTCTTTTTGGAACCCTTTTATTTGAAACTGACTTTGGGTAACCACAGACCATTCTATGAGACATCCATGGAAATTACAGTGACCAATGCCATCTGTGTCAAAAGTGAAATATGACTTCAGCATAAAGAAGTGTGAGAAAAAATTCCAGAAATCAGTCCTTAAACGTAATCTCCACAGAGTTCTGTAAATGTTTGATCAGTAGATGAATTATGGGGCAATCTCTCTCTCTCTCTGATAGAGTGAGACCCCTCATTTGGACTTTTACGTTCTGATATGTTCACTGAGAAGTCAGCTTCTTTACTAACTTGATAAAGAGCACTGATGACAGTTAACAGAGCAGCAGATAAGCCAGTGTCTCTCTTACGTAAAAGTCTGGGGCTGGAGAGAGATGGTTCAGTGGTTGAAGGCACTTGCTTGCAAAGCCCGACAGCCTGGGTTCAATTCCCCAGTGTCCACATAAAGCCAGATGCACAAAGTGGTCCATGGGTCTGGAGTTTGTCTGCAGTGGCAAGAGGCCCTCATGCACCCATTCTCTCTCTCCCTGCCCCAAATGGAATGGAATCAAGACATGTACTTCTTGAGCTGTGAGAGTGACTCTGAGAAGGACTGATGGAGTTAGACCTTCCCTGGAGAGTGGTCTTCTGTGGTGGTTTGAATGAAATGCCCCAAAAAGCTCATGTGGTTTGAAGACTTGGTCCTCAGCTAGTGGCAATTTGGGAAAGTTCTTTTGAGGTAGGGTCTCACTCTAGCCCAGGCTGATCTGGAACTCACTCTGTAGTTCCAGGCTGGCCTTGAACTCATGGCAATCCTTCTCCCTCTGCCTCCCACGTGCTGGGATTAAAGGCGTGTGCCACCATGCCTGGCAGGACTGACATTGAGGAGCTCTCACTCAGCAAAACAGAGGTGCTAATTCCATGCTATAGTTTGTACCTGAAGTGTCCCCCAAAGTCCTATGCTGCAGGCTTGTCCAGCCCGAGGTGTTATTGGGAAGAGGTAAAACCTTTAAGAATAGGACCTTGTAGCAGGGCGTGGTGGCACACGCCTTTAATCCCAGCACTCTGGAGGCAGAGGTAGGAGGATCGCAGTGAGCTCAAGGCCACCGAGACTACATAGTGAATTCCAGGTCAGTCTGGACTAGAGCGAGACCCTACCTCGAAAAACCAAAAAAAAAAAAAAAAAAAAAAAAAAGAATAGGACCTTGTGAGGGTCTGGAGAGATGGCTCAGCAGTTAAGACACTTGCCTGCAAAGCCTAATGACCCAACTTCAATTCCCCAGCACCCATGAAGCCAGATGCACAAAGCAGCACATGCATCTGGAGTTCGTTTACAGTGGCTAGAGGCCCTGGTGTCCATATTCTCTCTCTGTGTCTCTCTCTCTTTATCTCTCTGCTTGCAAATAATAATAAGATATTTTTTAAAGAAAGAATAAGACCTTGTGGAAGGAGCTTGGAGATATGGGGACCTGGGCCATTCCCCCTATGCTTCCTGGCCTCCATGAAGTGAGCAGCTTTGCTCTACCATGCATTCCCCACCGTGACACTCTACCTCACCAGAGGAACACCTTAAGTCATCATGGGCTCAAACCATGAGCCAAAATGGTGTTCCTCCTTTTAAATTGTGTATCTCGGGGACTGTGCCACAATGACGTACAGCTGATTGACACTCCAAGTCAAGAGATCATCCAAAGGGAGGCAGTGTACCCAGCCAGAATTTTTTCTGCTTTTCTTTTCCGTAGTGTGTGTGTGTACACATGCATGGACACATGTGATCGTGTGTGTAAGTGCAGATGTATGCATGCCTCAGTGCACATGTGGAAGCAGAAGACAACTTTGAGTGTTGATCCTCGCCTTCCGCCTCCTTGGAAGCAGTCTCCTTATGCATCACTGCATTCAGCAGGCAAGCTTCCAAGAGATTCTCCTGTCTTCACCTCTCAGCTTGTAGGAATGCAGCCCTGCCCCCATCCCCAGCACCTGGCTTTTACTAGGGGCTGGGAACCATACTCAGGTACTTAAGCTTATACAGCAAGTGCTATATCCACTGAGACATCTCCCCAGCCTCTTTTCTTCTTTCTTTTCTTTTCCTCTCCCTCTCTTGTCCTCTCCTTCCTCCCCCTCACCCCCCTCCTCGCCCAAGCTGGTCCTGAAATCCTGGGCTCAAGCAATCCTCCCATCCTAGCTTCCCAAACAGTTGTGTAAAGATATGCAATGCCACATCCACAACAGAAAGACAGAAAACAGGCATGCCAGGTCCTCCAGCTACTGCACACTAACTCCAAATGTATATGCCATCTTGTGCGTCTGGCTTTACCTGAATGCTGAGGAATAGAACCTGAGTCGTTAAGCTTTGCAGGCAAGTGCCTTAACCACTAAGCCATCTCTCCAGCCTCCAGAATCTTTTGCCAGTCTTCTCTTGATGTCTCCTTCACATTCCACTAGTGTGAACCGGGAAAGGAAGGGTAGAAAGAACTAGGAGGGAGAGGAGAGATGGAGAAGGGGGAAGGGAAGAGGAAAGGGTGTGGAGAGAGGGATGGGAGGAAGGGAAGTTTTCCATAAACAGACGCTGGGGCTGCTTATGAAAACAAGCCCTGGGTGTGAGAGCCCTCCAATGCTCGGTAGCAGTGCTTGCCCTCGGAACACCATGTTCCCTCCCAGCACTCGGGGTGAACCTTCAGTAGAGAGGAAAAAGCAGTATTTTCCTTGGCTCTATTTTTCAAAGGAAAGCCATGCGAGTGGATTTAGGATTGCCTGAGGTCTCGGGATGATCTGATAGCATTTGAATTTCACCTATGGGAAGGCACTGCTCAGTATCTTCCTGCTCAGTATCTGAGAATGATGCTAAGGGCGACAGTCAGGGCAATCCTGTCTGCTAAGGACTTGAAGCTGTTGGCAGAACTCATCTAGGAGTCAATGACCTCAAACCCAGCATTGTTTTTTGTTTTTTAAAATAAAAAGGCTACAAAACACACAGTAACTCAGGAAGTGTGGAGTAACACAGTGTAACAGGGGAGCTGGGGATTAGAACTTAAAGAGTACCCAGCTAATTCCAGTGCACCTTAAAAGTACCCGAATTCACCAGCCAGGCGTGGTGGCGCACACCTTTAATCCCAGCACTCGAGAGACAGAGGTAGGAGGATTGCCATGAGTTCCCAAATTCTTGTTTTTTGTTTTTTGTTTTTTTTGTTTTTTGAGGTAGGGTCTTGCTCTAGTCCAGGCTGACCTGGAATTCACTAAGTAGTCTCAGGGTGGCCTTGAACTCACGGCAATCCTCCTACCTCTGCCTTCCGAGTGCTGGGATTAAAGGCGTGCGCCACCATGCCTGGCATGTACCCGAATTCTTGTCTACGAAATTAAAGACTTAAAATTATAGCCCACCAGAGGATAAAGTATAGTGGGAGACTTTATTTAAGAGAAAATGGAAAGTTACAGACATCTCCAGCACTACTATGGAGAGAACACATGGGAGAGGTTTTAGCCAAAATCTGTACTGCTCAGCCAAACAAGCAGAAGAAGGAAGGCTATCAGAGGGCCCCCATCATGAGGAAAAAGGTTCATGTGGGAAAGAACTGTGGAGCCTGGAGAGACTCAGACGTCCTTCTGCTGGGCCATGTGGCAGAGAGAAAAGAGAACAAACCTCCTGTCCCAGGTGACTTACATGACCTGGCCTAGGTGTCTCAGGCGGACAGTTTAGACAGGAGTCAGGAGTTGGCACAAGGCTTGGTTTATTAATAAAGGCAAAGGCACTTTCCCCCGATTCCCAAGACTCCTGACCTGGCCAGACTGTTTGGTTGAATCAGCAACTTTCCTTCGACCCCTGAAGGCCAGAGTTGGGGGACTGGCCTGGAGCGGATGGGAAGCAGCTGGGAGAATGCTTCAGACTTTCGCCCCGAGGGGACAGGGTGGCATCACACCCAATGAGCAGAGAGACAGAGAGGCATCTCAGAGCGTGGCTTTTTTAGGTCAGTTTATATACCTCCTTTAGCTCCTGTGGCCCTTGCCTGTATCTTACCAGTACTGGCCAGACCTTACACAGGCAAACAGGCAGTTAAAATGCATCTAGCTTAATATATTACTTCTACATCTTAACAATATTGGATTACATTGTTAAATTGATATATACAGTAAAAAAAAAACCTCTAGCTATATTCTAACAATACTTTTAAGCTTCCTAAATATTCCTTTACTCTTAATACTAACTCATCGCCCATTTAAAAATGTAACTCAAACTACTTATTTAACCACATCTAAGAATACTAAACCCATTCTTTAAAACTCAAAATGTTTCCACACAGTCTTACTATTCTTTTTCTTAATATTTATTCATTTTCAAGCAGAGACATACAGAGAGAGAGAGAGAAAGAGAGAGAGAGAGCGCACCAGGGCCACCACCTTGTGGGTCTGGCTTATGTGGGTCCTGGGGAATTGTCTTAACTGCTGAGCTATCTCTCTAGCCCCAGTCTTAACACATCTCAACTAAAACACTTTCACACCTTAATTTTACCTGTACTTATTATATTTAATGAGCTTCTTAACATTTCTTATACTTAACATTTCATCCTTGGCTACATTTAGGTTGTGTTTACTACTTCCTCACACATTGTTTTAACATACTTCTCACATTACATCATCATTATTTTATTATGTCTATTAAATTTGTTAGTATTTATTATTTATTATCTCACTTAAAGCACATTCCAAACACTAGGTAAGTCAGAGAGACAGCTGGTTGGTCTATCTCTGACCAATCAGTTTCAGGATTTAGTTAGAGACACCTCCCATCAAGGGAAGGGGTCAGGTATACAATCTGTGGAACGTGCCTGAAAGTACAAGTTAACCTGTTACAACAGGAGGGGACAGGCCTGCTGGGAAAGCCATCAGGGCCTTTAACTGAGAACTTTCCCAATTCCCAGGAGCCCAGCGGGTGCTTAGGGACAGAAAGGAAACAGAGTCAACTGGGGTCTCTGGTGTCCCTGCCTCCAGGCGGTAAGTGACCCATGCATAACAGGACAGTGGGCACCCATTCTTTTTTGCAAACTTGGCCGTGACTTCCTAGCTCATCCCATGGTCTGAACATCCTGGCCAGCACCCAAGACCTTGGATCCTCCACAGAGCCAGCTCCTGGCCTCTTGCAGTCCTCCCAGGCCTTTGAGGCTGTTCCTACCACAGCCAGTCACCACGGGCCCCTGGTAGGCATCCTGTTATATACAGAGCTGCCCACAGCGAGACCCTCAGAATTTCCTGCTCTAAGCAGTAGGCTTATGTTACATGACTCCAGTCACTGTTATCCCTCCATTGACAATCACCTTAAACAGGCCTATTGCTTGCCTGCTTCTTTCTTCCTTGCCTGGGTTGTTACTGGATGGGTCTCCCTGCTGCTAGGTAAGCGCCGTTCAGCTGACGCTAAGCCCGTTTTGTTCCCCATGCAGATTCCATTGCCATTGCCTTTTGGGTGAGCCTGGTTGCCTTCGTGCTGCTCCTCTTCCTCATTCTGCTCTACATGTCCTGGTCAGGCTCCCCACACTCAAGGTAAGTAGGAAAGGGGTTCTTTTCTGAGCAAGGTCTCACTTTTACCCAGGCAGACTTGGAATTCATGAGACTCCATCTACCTCAGACTCCCGAGTGCTGAAATCAAAGGCCTGAGCTACCACACCTGGTAAATGTAGATGTCAAGGAATGACTCATAACACAGAGCATCCCACAACAGTATAGTCTCAGCTAGAAGAGGAACCAAGCACTGTTTCATGCTACAATATGGATGCATAGCCATACATCTCATAATGACATTTTGTTTTAAAACAAGCTGCAGACAAATGGAATCAGACAATGTTGCAGTTACTGTCTCGTTGCTGGAACAAAACACCTGCCCAGAACAGTTTATGAGAGGAAAGGGTTTATTTCAGACTTACAGTTTCGAGGGGAAGCTCCTTCATGGTAGAGGAAGCTGACTCACTTCATCATGATCCATAGCAGAGAGAGAATAACAGCCAGAACTCCAGCTGGCTCTGAATACTCCTTGGGGCTGGACTCAAGATCCACCCCCCCAGGCTGGAGAGATGGCTCAGCGGTTAAGGCACTTGCCTCCAGTGCCTAAAGCCCCGGGTTCAATTCCCCAGGACCCATATAAGCCAGACCCACAAGGTGGTGGCCCTGGTGCACTCTCTCTCTCTCTCTCTGCTTGAAAATGAATAAATAAAAATAAAAATAAAAAGACCCACCCTCCCAGTGACACACCTTCTCCAGCAGGGACTGCTGGGAACTAAGTAGGAACCTTAATAATACCTAATGCACTGGGCATGGTGGCACAAGCCTTTAATCCCAGCATTTGAGAGGCAAAGGTAGGAGAATTACTGTGAGTTCGAGGCCACCCTAAGACTACATAATACCTCCAAAAGCACACACAAGCACACACACGCGCGCACACACACACACACACACACACACACACACACACACACACAGATACATACCTAACACTATGGGGGACATTTCCATTCAGCCCACCAGACATTTGGTCTTTTGTTTTGCTTTCATATAGCATGGTTTCTCTGCAGGAGTGGGGTATGTGTGGGAGCACATGTGTGCCCTCTGGAGGCCAGAGGTGGACACTGCATGTCCTCAATCACTCCTTCTTAGTGAGGCAGGATCTCTCAAAGGAGCCCAGAGGTCATTGATTTCAGCCTGTTTACAGGCGGGTAGCTGGCATCCCTGCTGGGCCATCTCCCAGACCCAGCAGGATTTTTTTTTTTTTTGCCTCTGTG
>PVHP010042845.1:0-14801 GCA_004024765.1 Zapus hudsonius
CTAATCTAAGACAAGGTTGTTCACATGGTAAATATTTGGTAAATTGATTGATTATCATTGAATATGTCATAAAACTAACATAAAACTACCATGAACAGAAGATGACAAGAGTCTGGTAGATGGGAGTTCTTTCAAGTCATGACCAACCAATCAAACCAATGAATTAGACAGGGAAGAGTCTTTATTTGGCCTATCTCATAATACCAGTAACAAAAGCAGTTCATTGACCAACACTCTTGGATACTGAGGTGGTATTAGTCTCAGTAAATGTAGTACCTACTACACATGCTTTACACACCGTGTCTCCTAGGAACCAAACTCCCTCCCTCCATTTTTTGAAGCAACGTTGGAGTTTATTTTGTTTTAAAAAATTGTTTTATCCATTTGCAAGCAGAGGGAATCAGAGAGAGAGAGAGAGAGAGAGAGAGAGAGAGAGAGAGATAGAGTCCAAGAGAGAGAGAATGGGCACACCAGGGCCCCAGGCCGCTGCAAATAAACTCCAGACATATGTGCCCCTTTTGTGCATCTGGCTTTACATGGGTATTGGGGAATCAAACTTCAGTCATTAGGTTTTGCAGGCAAGTACCTTCACCACTGAGTAATCGCTCCAGCCCCAAGAAAAGTTTAAAAAATAAATTTAAGCACAGGGTTTAAGAGAAGGGAAGAGAGCTATTAAGAGGAGGGAGGGAAGGAGGCAGAGAGATAGGCCTCCTTGGAACCCTTAAAAGAGAGTGATAGTGCAAGAAACTATATATATATATAGGTAACAAGAGAAAGAGATAAGAATGTTACATGACTTATTTCTTCATTGCAACATGGTCTACCACAAATAGAGAAACTGCAGAATCAAAGTGGATTGACTCTTCTGTAAATAATCATTTTCCACTACACTCCTGGGCAATTTGCTAGTTGAGTGAACACACATCTTGAGCTTCAAGGAATGTGCTTGCTACATAGAGAGAGACTGATCTCAGTGTTATTTATACTTTTCATTCAGTTCTTTTCATGTGCCAATCCTGATCATAATTTCTTGTTCATTTTGATTTTATTAATTTCCATAAACTGCTCATAAGTGCCCACTGGTGTGTAGCCTGTTTAAAAGAAAATTAATAAAGAAGCCAGTGTACCCATGGGTATCTTTAGATCAGGTAGCAGTACTGCAACTCACCATATGCCACATGGTTGCAAGGAGCTGGAGAAAACTTCTCTATGCACGGAAGACCATGAGCAGAAATGTATGGATCTATGTCACAATTAATGGCTCAGATTTTTTACCCTTCAGGCTTCCTCCATGTTGATCTTTAAATGATTGTCATATGATCATGAAGAAGTCATCAATAAAAAAATCGATTTGGAGACAAAAATAGGGGAAATCCTAGCCAGAGCAATTAGACAAAAGAATGAAAAGAGAAGAGAAGAAGAAAACTGTTTATTTTTGCAGATGACATGATCTTTTTTATAGATAATTCTGACAATGTCACCAAAAACATATTAGAGATAATAAGTGCAGTAAAGTTGTTAAAATCAGCATGCAAAATCTAGAAGCCTTTCTATATACTAACAGTGAGTTATCGTAAACAAAAGTCATGTTTACAATCCACCAAAGTACTTAGTAAACTTAACCAAGGAAGTGAGAGAGCTCTACAGTGAAAACTGTAAAATATTGATGAAATAAGTTGGAGACACGAATAAATGGGTTAGAGAAGTACTATTCAAAGTAATCTATAGATTCATTGCAACCTATATTGAAATTCCAGTGAAATTTTTTACAGAGATAGAAAAAAAATCGTAAAATTTTGGTGGCTTGTGTGCTTATAGTCCCAGCAACCTGAGGGGCTGAGGCAGAAGTGTTGCTGAAGCTAGGAGTTAGAGTGTTCTCTCTCTCTCTCTCTCTCTCTCTTTCTCTCTCTCTCATTTGTTTTGAGATAGGGTCTCATCATGTGGCTCAAGATAGCCTCAAACTTTCAGTCCCCTAGCCTCCCGAATGCAGTGATTACAAGTGTGTATCAGCACACCTGTCCTGATTCTGTCTTTTTATTGTTTTTTTTTTTTTTTTGGTATGGAACCACAAAAAAATCCCAAAAAATCCAAAGAACCTAGAGCAAAAACAGCAAAGCACAAAATTTCAGGATTTCAAATTTGCAGTAAGGCTATACTAATCAAAACAAGGTATTAGCATGAAACAGACCAGTGGAAGAGAATACTGAGTCCAGAAAGTAGTCCATACATTTATAGTCAGCTGATGTTTTTAAAATTTAATAAATTAATAAACTGACTGAGATACATCAATAAGACTCAGAACACTGATTTTTGATAATAATACAATGGGGAAAGAAAAGTCCTTCAATAATTGGTGTTGGAAAAACTGGATAGTCACATATAGCGAAAATGGAACTTATCTCTTTCAAATGAAAATATCAACTCAAGATAGATTAATGACTTAAATTTAAGATCCCATACTATGAAACTACTAGCAGATAGCATGTGTGGGAGGGGTTTTGGTGAAATTCCATGGCATTGGCCTGGGCTAAGATGTTTGTAAAGATTATTTCAAATATGTTGTCTCATATTTTTTGGCCATGAAGAACCAAAAGCAAAAATGAATAACAAATAGGACTATAATCAAAACAAAAATCTTTGGTCAACAAAGGTAACCATCAATGAAGTAAAAAGAGAACCTACAGAATGTGAGAAACTATTTGTAAACTATTCATTAAAGACTAAATATTCAAAATATATAAGGAATTTAACAGGAACAAAACAACTCAATTAAAAAAAAAAAGAAAGGGAAAGAGGCAGGGACTGGGATCAGTGGGTAAAGCATCTGTACAACAAGGAAATAAGGGTGGGTTCCCAGAATGTAAAGCCAGATGTGCATCTGTACTCCCAGTATGCCTATATAGTGAGATTGGAGTAGAGATAGGATAATCCCCAGAAGTACATAGGCTAGATATCCTGGAAAACATAGGGGTTAACAAGAGATCCTCCTGCCTCCAACAAGGTGGAAGGTGAGGACCAACATCCAGGGTTGTTCTCTGATCTCTCTACATGCATACTATGGCATGTACATGCCTGAATTCTGACAAATGTCAACACACATCACACACACACAAACACACATGATAAAAAGACAAAGATCCAAACAGGTATTTCTTAAAAGAAGACATACAAATATCCAACAGGCTTATGAAAAAATTCCTAATGTCATTAATAATCATGGAAATATGAATCAAAGCCACATAAGGTATTACCTTATTCCTTTCAGAATGATGTTGTCAGAAAGACAAAAATTAGCATGTGCTGGTGAGGCTGTGGAGAAGGGGAACCTTTGGAGGTTCCTCAAAGTTTAAAACTACCATATGATCCATCAATCCCACTGCTGGATATATATCCAAAGGAAATAAAACCAGTATGCCATAGAGAAATCTGTGCTCCCATGTTTATCAGAACACTACTCACAGCAGCTACATATAGATAAAGAAACTGATGCATGTGCAGAATGGAACACTACCTCACCATAAAAGGAGGACATCTGCATATGCAATCGTACAATAAACACTATGCTAAGTGAAATAAGCCAGGCACAGAATGATGGGCACTGCATGATTTTATTCATATTTGTACTCTAGAAAAGATCTCTTAGAAGTATAAAATAAACTGAGGTGGTTAGTGGGTGGTATGGGATAGGGAAATGATGGTCAAAGGATACATAATTGCAATTAGATAAAAGGAGTAGTTTGAGATCTATTCTACAGCATGGTGAATATAGTCAATGACAATACAATAGATTCTTGAAAAATTCCAAGAAAGTGAATGTTACTACAGATAACTATGTGAGATAATTGCATCTGTTACCTGGATTTAATCATTCCATACTATAGATATACTATATAGCAAGTTGTGTAGGACATATATAGAAAAATTAATGTGTCAGGCTGGAAAGATGGCTCAGCAGTTAAGGCAGTTGCCTTCAGGGCCTAAGGACCCAGGTTCAATTCCCCAGTACCCACATAAGAGAGATGCACAAAGTAACACATGTATCTGGAGTTTGTTCACAGTGGCTAGAGGCCCTGGCGCACCCATACTCTCTTGTCTCTCTCTGTCGGTGTCTCTCTGCTTACAAATAAATAAAATAATTAAAATATTTTAAAAAATTAATGTGTCCATTAAAAATAGAATTGAAAAAATAGTGGTTTATAAATTGCTACTCAAGCTCTGAACAGAGAATATTTTGTCCTTACCATAAAATTTTGTGCACCTGACTTTACATAGGTACTAGGGAACTGAACCTGGGCTGTCAGGCTTTGTGAACAAGCATCTCTAATTACTGAACCATCTCCCCAGCTCCCACCATTAATTTTAAGAGCCCACACAACTGGTTCTTTTTCCATATTAGTTTGAACCCTGATTTGTCATAGTCAAGACTACAGAATTTTGTTCAGCTTCTGTGTGCAAGGCTTTGTCCAATAAGTCACAGCCAAGAAAAGGGGTGGGAGCTTCTGTCTGTAGATGAGGAAGCTGAGAAGCAGAGAGATAAAGGAATTTACCCAAGGTACTACAGCCTATTAGGTATGGTTGGGATACCAATCCTAGGCCACCTGCTTCTTTCTCCTACTAAGGGCAGGCATGGATGGACAAGTACAAAACTCAGTCCTGCAGTCCAGAGACCCGCAGTATAGATTTGCAGAAGAGGTACCAACAATGAGAAATTAATTATTGAGTAAGAGCACAAGTATATCAATCACGGAAAGGCTGCCACAAGATTATGTGAGTAGTTGTTAAACAAGAAATCCAAATTTCAAAGAGACGGCTGAGCTGTGACGGTTCCCAAACACATGTACCAGGACACCAGAAGCGCAGTCAATTTCCTCTGTCCATGATGCTGTGTGTCAAGGATCTTTTCATACAATGGGCATGTTCTCAACTCCAATGGGTTCCTTCCCAGAGGCCCCAGTCAGTTGTCATAGCTTCAAATGTAAAACACGGAGCAAGTGCCCACCACATTCTGGACAGTGTTAAAGCAGACAAAGGTTGACTCCATCTAAGCTTCCATGTCTCCAAAGGAGCTTGCATTACCTGAACATATTTAATGAAAAACTTAGATTGTATGCAAAAGGCAACGATCCAGGTACATTCAAACTGTGTCTGTATTTGCATTGCTATTCTTTGTTCTTACCAAATAAAGCTTTGGTCATGGGAAACAGTAGAAATGAGAGGTGGAAAATCCCACACAAAACAAATGACACACGAAACAGTATTTGAATGTAGTGGCTAGTCATGTGGTAGGCTTCTTAAATCTCTGAGGCTGCTGACCATCCCTCTGGGATGCATATTCCTAACAAAGTTCTTGTCAGATAAAGAAATCACTGGGGAGAAATCACTTTCTGTTCCTTCTCCACACTACCCTGTCTCACTTTGCAGGACAAAGAATGCTTCAGTGATGAAGTGTCACTTGTAATCTCTTTTTCATTTATTTGTTGATTGCTTATTTCTCTATTGACATTTTGCTCTTTCTACCCTCCTTGCCCTTTTTCTCTTTGTGCTTGTGTATGGTATGGTGCCCTTGCAGCATCCAGTGTGCTTGCCTGTGGCGGCCAGAGCAGAACATCTGGTGTCCAACTTCATCTCTCTTCTGCCCATTCTTATTTGAGCCAGCCTCTTACTGATACTACCCAGAGCTTGCTATTTTTCACAAGCTGCAGTGATTACTGGGGTTCTGCTCCCCTACAAGACTGGGGTTACAGAGATGCATGTGGTTATGCCCAGCTGTTTATGTGAGTTTTGGAGATTTGAACTCAAGTGGTCTTGGGTTCCCTCAAGGTCCTTATACTTGCACAGAAAGAACACCTAACCACTGACCAGTATCTCCAGCCCTGGTAAGAACTGAGAGGGTGAAGCAAACATATACATTGTTGTTTTTCCTGACACCTGCCAATACCTTGAGCCTGTGGAACCTTCATTTAAATGGGGGTAGTTTTAATCCCTCATCTTACTTCTTGCTTGGGATGCACTGGTTATTTCCTTATTCAAGTTTAGATGGTTATGTTTCCCAATGAAATGACAAAAGTCACATCAGGCATAAATATACTCATATTTATTCTAACAATATATAATGAAAATAGAAAAATCTCTTTTCTGATTGTATGATGAAGATTATATAATGAAGATCACAAAATATTTTCTACACATCCAGTTTCAGTATAGGTACAGATCATTAAAGACATATAAAATAGAAGTAACTTTTTACACTTTCATTGTAAAATGAAAGTGAAAAGCATCCCACTCACTAGTAATGAAATTGTAAAATGTGCATCAGAGTTTATGGTTTCGTTTGAAAAACCACCTACAAAAGAAAACTACTTTTAAAAGGATGATTAAAAAAATCACCTAATTTCCTTGTTGAATGGCTCTTTCTCCACTCAGGGATCCAATAATCTTTCTACACTAGAACTTTCTGGAGTCAAGGCCTAGTTTCACCCTTCAACCCCTCTAATCATTCCAAACCATCTGCCAAGCACTTGATCATCAACCAGAAAATACACAACATTTTTGGAGGCTTCTAGTGATGAGAAGTTGAGTCACTCATTAGAATTCTTCATATTAGGACAAAATTCTCATTTTTGTAACTTGATCAGTTTTGAGTACTTTGACCCCTTTTTCTCTCTAAATCATTTTGAATTTGACTGCCTCTTCAGTGGGATAGCTGAACTCAGTAAATGCTCGAATCCTTGGCATCGAGTGCCTCTCCCACTCTGGATCAGATTTCCTAGGACTGCTGACAAGACTTACTTCACTACTTAGTTTCTAGCACATGCGACTGATAAGCCATGTGCTCATCTTGTAGAATCACAATTTTGATATTCAGAAATTATCCCCAACACAGAAATTGTTCTTTAACCATTTAAAAATCCATATTCCTTCCTCTTTTTGGAACATTGTATTTTCTGATTTAGTTTTTAGTAGATATTTTAGACTCAATGCTTCGGCAATTTTGAGTATAATAAGTTGAAATATGTCTAGTTTCTTTCTTTAGTTCTGGAGTTTTACTTCATCCAGATTGGAAGTTTGGGTTCTTTCTTAGTGTTCATCAACCCAGGGTTTCCACTCTTTCCCCAAATTTTCCTTACTTACTATTGGTCATTTTACTTGATACACACTGGAGAAGTTACACTGAGCTCTGGGCCATTCTTAGTACTACATTCAGCTCCAAGGAGCAGGTACTGATTTCTGCATCTTCTTGCTTGAAAGAAAACCATAATTTTCTTGTCTGTAACCCTCATTGAAAGGTCACCATTCATTTTGGGCTTAAGGCTTCTTGATAGTTTTTGTGGCTCTTTACATATTTTTTAAAGTTGATTATTCTATCAACTGAAACAAAAATCTGAATTAAATATAGAGCTGCTGGCACAATTATCCTTAGTTTTGAAAATACCTCATCTGAACTTTGTTGTGGGCACTCTTAAATCATCTTTCTATATATATGCATAATTTCTACCTTTTTTCTATTAAAACCATTTCCAAAATGTCTTAAACCCCAAACTACAAAACTTCTAGAAGACAATGTAGGAAAACACCTTCAGGAGGCTGAGTTTTATAATGATTTCATGGATAAAAAACACAGGAATTAAAGCAAAAACACATAAATGGGACTGCATAAAACTTAAAAAGTTTGTCCATCAAAGGACAAAATCAACTAAGTGAAAAGGCAACTTAAGGAATATGTGTAGATCATATATCTGAAAAGGGGTAACTCTCACATAAAAAATTTCCCATAACTTAACAACAACAACCTCCATTATCTGATCCTAAAATTGGCAAACTTCTTCAAAGATATACAATAAGCCAATAAGCATATGAAAAATGTTCAATACGAATTATTAGAAAAATGTAAATTAAAAACATAGTAAAGTACAACTTATCCCTTTAGGATGGCTGCTAGGAACAAGACAAAGTGATAAGGGTTGACAAAGACATCGATAAATTTAACCTTGTTCTATCGACTGGATTATAAGTAGTGGAGATAATATGAACAATGATATGTAGTTTCCTCAAAAAAGGAAAAAAAGAGCTGCTAGAAATTACACTTCTAAATAAATATCTAGAAGAATCAAGAATAGAGTATTAAATAGAATTTGCACACCTATGCTCAGAGAAGCACTATTTTCAATAGCCAAGATGTGAAAGCAAGCCACTAACAGGTGAAAAGATAAAGAAATATTGCATACAATGAAATACTTTTCAGCCTTATAATGGAAGAAAATCCCTCCACATGCCAAAACATGGATAAATCTTGTGGATATTAGATTGAGTAAAAAAAGTCAGTTCCAAAAAATGAAATACTGTGTCATTTAACATATATAAGGTATTTAAAAGTAGTCAAATTAATAGAAATGAAACAAACAGGGTCTGTAGAGATAGCTAAGTGGTTAAAGGTACTTGTTTGTAAAGCCTGACATCCTGATTTCAATTCCCCAGTACCCACGGAAAGACAGAGGCAGTAAGTGGAGCGAACATCTGGAGTTCGTTTGCAGTGGCAGGACACCCTGGTGTTCCCAAACTCACTCTTTTTCTCTGTCTGCCTTTCTCTCTCTCTCTCTCAAATAAATAAATAAAAATAAAAACAAAACTGTGTTCTTCAGGGTCTGTGTGGAGGAAACAATGAGTTTTCATGAGTATATTTTCAAATTCCCAAGACAATGTACTAAAGGTGTCTTTTACAAAAATGCAAATATACTTAGTACTACTGAGCTGTACATTTGAAAATGGTAAAGATGATATTTCAGAATATGAAAAATCTTGTTGTCCCATGCATCCCAAGTTAGACTTGAACTCACTATAAAGCCAACAATGACCTGCCTCCACCTTTCAAGTGCTTGAAAGTCAGGATTAAATGCCTGACTATCATGCCTGCTTTATGCAGTGTGGGGATGAAATTCAGGGTTTCATGAGCGCTAGGCAAACAAACTACACCGTGAGCTTCTTCTCCAGCCCCTAAAATCTCTTCTTCGAATAGCATGTTCTTTAAGATGATATAATTTCTTTCTTCAAGGGATATACTCATGTGTGCTCTTAATAATTCCTTTCAGTTACTCTGATAAGGAACCAAGCAGTAGTCTACTCTTGCATCCTCTGGAAGGTAAAATTTCCCACTGGATAAATCAATGACCACTCAAGTATCCTATTAACTGAAGAGAGTTCTGATGGCTATTCATATCAGTGATATTGTGGACTACAGTTCTCCTTAGCCTTAATTTTATAAGTGGGAATAAGAGCACAGAACCATAATCAGCCTGACTATGACTCATCCTGACCTCCTATCACAATGTCAACTTTGCTCTGCCTTCTCATGTTCTCCTACTGTTCTTCAGAGGGCTCTTGTCCTCATATTTCTGGACTTGGTTACAAGCCTTCTGATGCACAGTGTTTCTCTGCTTTTCCCTCTCACTGTTTCCATTTCTTATTTGAGCACTGAGTTTATCCTTATAGTCATATTTGCCATTTTACTTACCAAAGTTATTTAAGAAATTATATTTATTTCATTGATAATCTAAAATTCAAAAATTTTAAATTATTCCTGTTTAACTACCAGATGGAGATGAGAAGTTTTGCTTCTGTCTTCCATTTCTTTTTGGCTTATCTGATGATTCACCTAATGCTTCAACTTTCCTATCAATGTCAAACTTGCCAGCTTCTATCATAATTGGTGTCACGAGTTTAGCAGGATATCCATCTCCCTCTTTCATTACCATTTTTAGTTCAAAACATTCACCATAGTTTCTTAGTAACTTTTAGCTGAGCTAAGTTGAACTAGCTCTAGTGCTGCCTGCTGGTGCAAGCAGTCTAATTCCTTCCTTCATAAGACAGTTCATCATATATTTGAAGACATGCTGTCCTGGTTAGGGACTGTTGTTTCTCTTCAAGAGCCTAAGTCATATTTCCATCTGAAATCAAAACTGAAGACAGATCACATGTTTCTTATGGAAAATTCTATTTTCTTCTCGGCTTCTGGAAGCAAGAGGGTTCATATGATACCAGCCCTCCAAATAGCCATGAGGAACCAGTGCCACCAAGGAGGACCACTAGTCTTCAGTGAGGAAGGCAATTCTGGGCCACTTATCTGCTGTCATTTCCCAACTGAAAAAAATAGACATGTGCTGAAGAAATGCAGACAATACGCTTGGAAGGTTTTTGAGAGACAAAAACACACTGCTGAAATGATGTGCATCATCTCCTTAGAACTGGATGTTCTCGGTGCTAAAGAAAGGAATAAGGCTACTGCATTACTGCTGGGGCTTCTGCTCTGCAAATGTAGTCCTTCCCACAGCCTTTATTTTCCTTCAATTAAACCTTTTACCAACTACAATATAAACATGGTTGAGGTAAACTGACTGGGTTACCCCAGGTTGTACAATATATGGGAACGATTTGGAGGGTTTTTTTTTTTTAAAGGTAGGGTTGTCCTCTAGCCCAGGCTGATCTGGAATTCACTATGTAGTCTCAGGGTAGCCTCAAACTCATGGTGATCTTCTTACCTCTGCCTCCTGAGTGTTAAATTAGATTAAAGATAGGATTAAAGATGTGCACCAATGAGCCTACCTTCTGAGTTGGAGGCTTTTATTGACCAAAGGGATTATACACTTCTGATTTGTCCTTTCCTTTCCATTTCTATGATGGACTGTGCCAATGGAAAGAACAGTTGAAGCTGATTAAAGGTGGGCACTATTTGTGTTCTGTGAGGGTTCAAATGATGGCCACATGTGAATCAGCCAATAGTTGCCCTGGAGCTATAGGATGGGTGGAGAAGATACAGCTCTGTTGATCTATGGGTTATAGACATTGTTATGGTATAATATTCATGACTCTAAGTCAGAACACAAATTCCAGTTTGCCCCTCAGCTCCCCGTCCTGTGCTCAACTGAGTGCTAATGTTTTCTAGAAACGATTCCTGTCTGTCAAGGGATGGAATGAAGAAGGAGCTAATACCACCCATCATCACAGCCACAGCTGCCATTTCTGCCAAGATCTGCTAGATTATTTTCTTGAAGCCTTCCTTTTACTAGGCCATCAGAACTTTAGGATTGCAAATGCTGTTAAGAGATACTGGGATCTAGCATTTACTGGGAGGCACAGTGAGTCTACGGCTTCAAGTTTGCTGACGCATGAAGACAGAGTCCTATTTTTGTCAATTGTCTCATCTCTGGCAGCAGCAGAGCTAAGGTAGTGGAGGCAGATATTTCCAACAATGACTGGTTGGTCATGCATGATTTCTGTAACTTTAGGGACACTGAGAAGAGGAAATAAGTCATAGGTGCATCAAATATACCTTACAGGTTGTCCTGGGGTCATCTATTTTCAATGTACTGGGAACTATTACACAATACTGCTATATTCATAGATCCTACTTGGAAAACACCTTTTGTGCTCTAAGTAAAGATATCAAAATATCCTGGAAATGAACTTTTCTTTTGACAAATACCAAATCTCAAGAATGCCACGTGTTCTTGTTTTGAATGAATCACACTATTTGTGAGCCTACCTTCAAGGATGCAGGTTAAGACACCTACAATACCCAGGGTTGTTCCAATATTTTGATGGAAGTTTAGTCATTGAAGTTGAAAATCAGAACCCTAAGAAACCACAATGAAATTCAAGCCCTCCAATGTCTTTACAATACTACAGCATGACTCATGAGAGGCAGGATCCACAGGGCTCATGTTTAACAGAAGTCTTCTAGTGTGGTGTAGCTTAGAAAACTTAACTAAATTAGCAGGTGTCCAGACAGCACCGTCATTTCTTTCAGTAACTAGCGTAGGAGACCAGGGCTTAAGAATCACATGGTAGGGGCACTGTTGTAGGAAAAATGCATATTCAAAGCCAACAGGGGAATGAATATTGCTTTTACACCCAATTTTCTGCTCATGTGCTCTCTTTTCTGCTGATTCTTTTTTTCCTGTGCCTCCATGATATTCCTGAGGAGTTAAATTAATGCTTCTGACATGGACTGGCATTTGAGAAGTGGGTCCCTACCACTTAACCCTTTTGTCTAACTTTAAAATTTTCCCCAAATCTAATGTTTTTTTTCAGCATCATCTCTGTTTTTTTTTCAAAAAATATTTTTATTTACTTATTTGTAAGAATAGACAGAGAGAATACATGAATAAAATACATGAATGAATGAACTCGGGTCTCTTGCCACTGCAAATGAACTCTAGATGCATGAACCACTTTGTGCTTCTATCTGGCTTTACATGGGTACTGAGAAACCAAACACAGGATGGTAGGCTTTGCAAGCAAGCACCTTTAACTGTGGAACCATCTCCCCAGCCCTCATCTCTGGTCCTCTTGAGGCGGAGTCACAAACCTTCCTTTGACTCCTAGCATTTGCTGAAGCTGTGCCCACTGACTGGATGAATTCCTGACTTCATGTCCCTAATAATAATGCACAATTGTACCTGTGAAGGCTATGAATAGGGTTTGGTGTGGACTGGGTGAAAGGGTCAGCAGAAACACTTGCAAAGGAGGTGGCCACAAAATTGGACCCTTCTTTCCCCGAACTGGATAAGTCACTGTGTACAGATTACCACTCTTGACATTTATTCCCTGACTGCTGCTTTTTAATTTTACTCAGTGTTATCTGGATATTATACAACATCTGCTTTGATTAGGAACTCCTCAAAGTTAAGGACTAAGTTTTAAAATTTTCATGTGCCTTTTGCATGGAATCTAACAAAATCTGCTAAAAGCTGGCTGGTGAAGATGAGTCTGATACTTTTTTAGAAGGCAATCACATCACGAATTAGGAAAAGATATTTTCCATGTCAACCAAAGGATATTCAAGTATTCCAAAAAGATTAAATGATAGGAAATCATTAGATCATAAGGAAATGCTTAGGCTATGAATATTTTGGATAAATTAGGTACTTTGCATAAACAATGAATATGCGAATATCGCTTGAGTATTTATTACTTGGGGTGATACAGTGAACTTGAAAGAACTTGCAGAATGTGCAGAGGGTACATAAAATAGGTGTAAAAACGACTGAATGCTAGCTCATACACAGTGGGAATTGCTGATGCACAGAAGAGAAGAGGGCCTCTCTAACACACCAGGGACTGGGAGCAGGCTGGGTTAGGAGAGCACAAAACCAACACAAATCAGCCTTTGCTCTCCAAATATTGTGATTCTGACCTTGGAAAATATCATAAACAACTTCATGCTTTTCTAGGAAAAGATCTCCCATAAGCATTCAGCATTAACACCATTCTTGAGCGGAGGAAAACCAGTGAGTGCCGTCTATCCAACTAAGTGAAACTGTAAATGGATGTTCTGAAAGGAAATGACAGGTGGTGCATGCCTATAATCCCAGAACTTGGGAGGCAGAGGTGGGAGGATTGCTGTGAGTTTGAGGTCACCCTGAGACTATATAGTTAGTTCCAGGTCAGCCTGGTCTCAAGTGAGAGTCTACCTTGGAAAATCAAAACAAACAAGCAAACAAAAACAAAAACAGATGGGTGTCAGAAGACATATCTTTCATCCCTGAAGAGCTACAGGGTGGAGGGCACAAGTCTGCAACCTGGAGTGAGCAAAGTGAGCTGAAATGGCTTTCCCTTACTCTGCTGAGGTAGAGAATGTGAGATTTGGGCAGGCCATGATAGGTCAGCATGAAAAAAGTAAAATCTTTTCCACATTAAAGTAGGGAAGGCAGTATTGTTAACAGGGAAGATATTTCATAAAACTAAATGAAGAAAAATAATAAAAGTTAAGCAAGCAGAATTATAAAAATGTATAAGAAGCAATGCAACAGGAGAAAGGTGGGCGGGGTCAGATTTCAGAGATGTTGAGCACCAAGGGGATCACATAAAGTGCTGTCCCATGACATGAGGAATCAGCGTACCCTCAGGGGGAGTGTTGCAGTGCCCTGCTACCAGTCTTGTGTGGCAGGCTGTGAAGGGCATTTCTATTTCTGAATTTTGGTAGGAAGAGTAGCTTGCTTCTCACCACAGTCACACACCAGATATCCAAAGACTTCACTGGATACATGGAATGAACAGAATGGCAAAGGGATTTTTAATTTGCATCTGATCAGATAATGAAGTAATTAACACTATTAACAGATCAGTACATTCAGACATACTTTTATACATCTCCAGGGAGGCATTTTTAAAAGAAAATGTAACCATCAGTACTTTTATGGCAGTTTTTCACTTTTTTTTTGTGGAGAACACATTTCATTTCTCACAAAGGAGGCTAGGCATGTCTCTTTTTGGCTCCAGTATGGCCCTTTTTCTTTTCTTTATATATATATATATATATATATATATATATAGTCCATAATGAATTACATTATTTAGTGGGGAAAAATGAGTTGTTATCCCCAATTCCCCAATGCCCCCACTCCCCATCCCCAATCAGCTGGATATCCTCCTCCGTGGGCCGTCTGGATCAGTCTTTGTGGTAGGGGACCATGGATAGCTTAGTATTCAGCCAGGTTCTCCTGACCCGTGTGTTGTTATTGAGGGGTGCCATGCCTCTGGATAGTCTCCCCCACCACGGCTCTCACAATCTTTCCGTCCCCTCTTCTGCTTAGTTCCCTGAGTCATGGTGGGTGAGTATTAAGGCTGCTTTAATGTTGTGAGCTTAGGGGTCTTTGTGTCAAAAATTGTTGGTTTCTGTCTCCCTGGCTTATCCTGTGTTGATTGAATGGCTGTGGCTGTGGGTCCCTTGTTCATCCTGTCATTCTCTGTGGGGTTCCATATGGATCCTCCACGATATGACTGTGGTGGCTCATCTCTTGCCAGGA
>PVHP010042846.1:0-14817 GCA_004024765.1 Zapus hudsonius
CCACTAAGAAAGCATCTGCAATGAGGTGACCACGCCCAGTTTATAGAGACCCAAAAGAATAAGTAGAGGCTCATAATATGAGATACCAGAAGAGCCCACCAAAAGCAAACTGGTATTCTTTCAGTATCTTTAACACAAACCTAGTTTTCCTGCCTAGAGGTGTCACACCTGTCTGGAATATTCTCATTTTCCCCCTTTCTGCTTTTTTCCCTCAGATGACAATCATTCTTTTCATATGCCTAGTTTGCTTTTATCATTTAAGTCTTCAACCTCAGTGCATCTTCTCCAGAGCAAAGCTATCTGGCCATCTACAGCAGTGACCAGGCTGTCCAGAATTTCAGTCCCTGCTGAGAACTTGTATAACTTGCAGTCTAAGTATGGCTTATGCAGGGGTTACTTGTTTATTTCACCGATGTTTCACCTTTCCCAGTGAGCACTTCATTGAGAGGGGGAGGCACCTTGATCTGGTACTGAGCGGATCCTCCCTAGGAAACATGTTTTTGTACATGGTAAGAAGCATGTTGTGGAAGGAAAGAATAGGAGGCAGGGATGGAGGGAGGGAGTCTTCATCCACAGACAGAAGTCAGGATAAATGGGGAGATGTGTGATTTTGATTTTTGGAATGCGAGTCTTGACCTGACCCCTGTGAATCTCTTCCTTTCTACAATCACTCAGCTAGCTTGTTATATTACCCACAAACCACTGAGCCTTCCTGATAGGTTTAAGGGATGAAGAAAGTGAGACTCAAATATGGGAAATGACTTGCTCAATATTTCTTGGCTAGGGCAAGAGATTAAACCAGAACTAAAATCAACACATTTCAGAAGGAAAGCAGAAACCGCAAAGATCTTGAGATCTTTAGGGATTTGAACTAAATCCTTTGCTGTTTTAGAAGAACTGAGGAAGTGGGAAACATAAGGTAGGAAGGAACCTGCTGGGCTTTTGCTAGTAGAAATCTGAGTCTAAAAAGCTATCTCTAATGGGACCTGGAAGGAACAGGGCTTCCTTTTTCGTAAAATGAAACTTCAAGCTGAGGAAAATAAACTGACAGTGAAAAGGAGGCTATGCCTGAAAACAGACCTTAGGTGGGTCACAGTTACCCATGTTGGCAGGACCAGCTTCACTCCCAGAGGATGAACTTACAGTTTTTGTCCTTGGTCACAAGTCTTAGTGGAGCAAAGATGATAGTAGGGAGCGGGGGAGGGAGAACTTCTCTGCCAATTTCCTCGTGGATGACTCTTTATCTGTGTTATCTTTGAAATCTGAAAAGACAGTAAGAGAGGAAGCATACTTTTGAAAAGTGGAACAGGGCTGGAGAGGTGGATCAGTGGTCAAGGCACTTGCCTAATGATCTGGTTTCAATTCCCTAGTTCTCACTTAAAGCCAGATGCATTAAGTGGTACATGCATCTATTTTTTTTTCAGTGACAAGAGGCCCCAGTACTTTCTCTTTCTCCTTTCTTCCTCTCTGTCTCTGTCTGTCTCTCTCTCCATATATATCTGCTTGCATGTAAATAAAGATATTTTTTTTACAAAAGTATACCAAATAATTCAGAAAATAAATCAAAAAGGGAATGAGAATAGGGATAGAGTGGTTTGCTTTGAGGAAAAGAACTAAAGTTTGACATGATTATCATTCCGATATTTTCTTCTAAGGAAGAAAAAATACAAGGAAACCAGATAGTTATATAACAGAAGTTAACCTTATTATGGTGAAAATAGCAGAATGAATATATAAATAACAAGATATTTCTGAGAAAACAAAAATTATGTAATTAGGTTCACTCCTCTTCAGGAATGTACTTACTGGATTTATGTTCCAAAACTTCTTTATATTACCAGAGTTGGGAGATTAGACAGGACAATGAGATGCTTATATTTTGATTCATGTCAACAAATATTCTAGGTCATATAAAGGAATAATCTTGGTGCCTGAAGAAAAACTAGATGTTTCAGTTATTAGCTATAAATTCATAGACAAATTATGTAACATCTTTAATCCTCACATTAATGCCCTCATCTAAAGAGTAGAAACAAGTTTTGCTCAGAGGGTTAAAGTGGCAATAACTTTAATTGAATCATCTGAGGCACTGTTAAATGTGTTTATGCTTGTTTTTTTTCCCATCTTTTTCTCAGAATTATTTAGGAATGATGACCCCAATACTTGTGGAATTAATATTTTTAACTTAATCCTAACACATTTTGATGTTTTCTTTTTGCTCAAGATTTATTTTAGGATATATATATATATATATATATATATATATATATATATATATATATATATATATATATATTGGATGTTTATCCATAGTGCTTATTCTGTCTCCTTTAATAAGAGTGTGAAGAATGAGTGTTTTGGACTCTTCATGGGTGTTCTCTAAGCCTTTCCTGTGATTGTTTTAGCATTGCCAACAGACACATTTCTGAAGCCTGTTGTGTCCTAGGCATCATGGAAGTCTCTATAGACATCAAGCCAGAGACAAAGTAGATCATATTCTGCTCTCATGGTGTGGACCAACTAGTGGGGATGAGGGGTTTGAGATAAGAGCACACTATACTAGGTAATAATTAATTTTGTTGAGTGACACATGGTGTTATGGTTAAGGCTAGGTAGACATAGAAGAGTGTCAAAGGTGAAGGAGGTGCCTTTATTAATGTGCTCATGGAAGACCTAGTGGAAGAGGGACTGGGGCTCTGGGGAGACAAGTGAGATGCTTACTGTATAATATTTAATATTTCACTCTTAAAGTCTTGCAAGTGCTTCCTTATATTTTGCATCCCAGATGCCCTGTTTACGTGTTTATCCTGGTCCAGTCCTTCCAGGAAGGTGACATTTGGGCCGGGACCTCAAATATAATGAAGATCCAGACCTTCAAAGAACTGCTTGGTCATCAACTAAGCAAGTGAAGATTGTGTTTGCTGTGGCTCATTTGAACCTGGTGCAAAGATATCTTCGTAAATCCTGTAATTGCCAAAATTGACCCATCAATGTTAAAGACCCTTTTTAAGTGAATCATTTTCTTCCTTTTACACAGCCATCAAACGCAGCACTAATGAGGGGTGGTATTCATCTTGTTTTACAACCCTGAGCTTTTCTGTAATCATTAGCATGCAGGGATCTGGCTCTGCATGGCTCTCAGAAACAAACACAGGCCCCAGCCTCGCTTCAGATTTTCACATGCAGGTGTTTTAAGTTGCCAAGGAGCCTTGTGGCTCAAGCCCAGGTGGGTTCATTTCCTCCTTTACTTGATTTCAGAATTTTTTAAGGGTCTGTTCTCTGATTGGGGGAGAAGGTCTTAGATGCCTTTTTGGGGGCAGGGAATATGTCTCTTTGTAATAACATGTATGATTATAGACCATCAATTAATATCACTTCCATGACATTGACATTTTAGTGTGTTGTCCCAGAGTTCTCAAACATCAAGCACCTTTACAACTCCTGAACAACATACAATATATTGCTTTTTCTAATCGTTTGTAGGCAAGCTTCCCTGGGAGACTCTTACCCAGTTACAAAGCTGTGTTCTCATGACCATTACCATCCTTTCCAGAGACACTTGTGCCTTTAGCTTTTGATGGAGCCCCTCTCAATCTAACTATTCCATAGTTCTGAATTTTAACCTAGACTCTGTCCAAGCAGCATAGAAATGATACTTCCCTGTCTCTATTTTGATAATAGAATTTCAACTTATTGTAGAATGAGGTTCTGTGTTTGATTTTTAGCATGCTAAGTCCTGTGACTATGGGTGAAAAGAGTTCCCTTTGGGTCACACATAAACACCTTCAATTCAGATTTACCTCTCTGGAAAGTCAAGTCCTTGAGTTCCTCCTTTCAGTCCTTTGTTCGGCAACATGAGGATGAAGTGGCTAAGCTCCTTATATTTGCTAGTTTTCCAAAGATGCTCAACAGTATCATGTAGGTCCTTGCTTCTTATAAGTGGAGGATTAGGCATATGTAATACAGACAGATTTTCATATTTCTGTTATCCATTCATATTGTGAACTTCCAGTGTTCTTTTTACTCCTAGTAATAGTCATTGGCATATTTAAATGTAATCGTAATAGAGAGCTAATTCCAGGAACTTCTGCTCCAATTCAGAAAACTTATTCTTAATATCCTGTTCTCCTAGAACCACTGAATTTCTGGTATCAAAAATATCTGTATTAGTCAAGGTTCTCCAGAAACAAAAAACAGAACATAGATATAGATGTATAGATACAGTTACACAGAGATACATAGAATGTGCCAGCCGGCTTTCTGTCAGGTCAATGATATATTTATGATAGCTAACTTATAAAGGTGTATTTGGCTCATGGTTTTGGAGTTATTATCTCATAATAATGCCGACCCTCTCTCTTTTGGAAGACATTAGGTGAGAAAACTATTCATCTCCTGGCCAGGAGGAATAAAAGAGCGAGTTGACCAGGGAATCCTAACCCTCAATGCTCCAATAACCTAAGGACATATCACTAGGCCCCACTTCTTAATGGCTTCACCATTTTCCAATAATTCCAGCCCATGGGCTTTGGAGGACATTTAAAATGTAGCCCCTTTTAATAAGCACCTGGTTTATGTGATTATGAAGGCTAAGAAGTCCCACATGGGAATTCCAGTTCAAGTCTATAGACCTAAGAATCAGGAACTGCTGGTGTACTTCACGATCTTCAGGCAGAAAAAGAGCAGTATCCAACATCAAAAAGTCAGTTAGAGAGACAGGATTCAACCCACCTCTGTCTGTTTGTTCTACTTGTATTTAAAATGGGTTGGATGACCCTCACCTTTCTCCCATCCCTATCTGGAATGGTAAGGTAGAGTCTACTCAGTCTATCAATATAAATGCTAATATCTTCTGGGAACCCCCTCGTGGACATTCTAAAATTAGAGTCTAAATCATGGCTTGCCAGACATGATGATGTATACTTGTAATCCCAGGATTTGTGGAGTGAGGCAGGGTGATTATGAGTGTGAGGGCATCCTGGGCTGTATAAGGAGATCCTGTCTTACAAAACAAACTAAAATAAATGACAGAAAAAAATCAAATATTTGAGCCTACTGTGTCTCATCAAGTTGACAAATCAGCCATCACAGCATCTCTCAGATGGACCCGGCTAGGTTCTGTCATCTACCATTTCTTCTCAGATCAAAAGCAGACCACCACATTCACCATAACTAAATGTGCTAGGCTAAATATTTGAAATGAGGGCTCAGTGGAAATCTCTGTGAACATGATCACTGCATGTAATGGTGAGTGCCAACTACCCGGATCCTCTCATTAGCTCATCATTGTTAGCTGTGGTAAATCAATTATCATTATGGCACCCTGGTTTTCATATTATTATCAAGGGCATATTATCTATCACAAAGAGTTATTGCAAAGGGTAAATAAACCCATCTGTATAGAAAGTTCTTGCAATAATGATGTTCAGAGTTTTAGAAATGTTTTCTATTACTACTGCCGTCATCATCATCACCACCAGCCCCGTTTGCCTCTGAATTCCTGCATAAGTTGTTAACAGATGATGTATAATGAGGTACATTTTGCCCTATTATACAGATGAAATGTATATTAACAAAAGTGCACATTTGAATTAATATTAAGATTACCATTATTACACCTATGTACACTGGAGCTGTACCCTTGGCTTATCTAAGCCCTTTAGGAAAGAGACACTGAGACATCGTTAGCATGGGACAGTTGAGTGTGGATGTGCTTATTCATGCTTGCATCTATTTATTGTGTAGGTTTTCACTAAGCCCTGCTTTGTTCCTGGATCTCTGCTAGCCCTTCACCAAATTGACATATATTTATTAAATTTTACAATTTAAATTTTAAATATTGTTAAGTAAAAATTTAAATAATACTGTTAATTTGTTAATAAAATACTATTGTTGACTTCAAAAAAAGGTAATGCTCAAAGTTGCCATCAGTTTCCGGAACCTGGGAATGAGGTTTTGAGAGATAACTTGGAGCACCAGGGGAAGTAAGGAGTCTGGTGTGCTTGAGCCTGAGGACCGCAGAGAGCAAAGGGAAGCTGACTGGGAGAATAGACTCCATGGTGACCAAAGCAGGACAGAGAATGAGGAACAAGGTCACCCTAGGGAGGAGAGGTTGGTCAGGGTGAAGACATGTTCCCATGTTGAGAGTCACCGTTTGGCGCTTACACCCGGGCAGATTTTGATGACTCAGACTGATCAGACACTTATCCGTCTGAATATCCATCATTCTTGGATAGAATCTTGCAACAACCCACTTCTGAGGCCTCCTTCCTCTGTGCTCTGCTAGTCTTTGGAACACCTTTTACAGTGGGACACCAAAAGATTTAAGGACCAGAATGTACCATGGACATTGTGCTAATGTGGAGCAGAGGTCACGCTTGTGTACTTGAGTGAACATGAACAACTGGACAGAAACAAAGCCAGATGAGGCACCATAAGATGAAGGAAGAGCCTTAAGATGTTACCGTGTGTTGTGCACTGAGACTTTACATGAATTCAATTTGCAAATTCTCACAGTAATCTAGACAGTAGCCCCATTTTGCAGATGAGTAAATTGAGGCATAGAAAAGGCTTCTCACAAAGGAATTCATTGTGAATTGAGCTTAGATCAGTGTAATTTAGTTTGATAGGAGGAAGGAGAGTTTTTGATGCAGGGAGGAAGAACCTGTGGCTCCTTCTAATCTAAACTCAGTACAAACCAACTTTAAGAGTTGGGTCTCATCAGTGGTTCAGCCACCTTGTTGGAATTCAGCTCCTTCAGAAATCCAGAGCCGCTGGCTCTCAGCCCCACTGTGTGCACCAGCTCTGGGCCTTTGGCAATCCAGGTGGACCCTCCAATGCAAATTGCCTGAAAGATAAATGAGAATTGGCAGCTGTGTTTAATTATGCCGCCTTCTGCAATGTGTCTACAACAGACATTTTTTTTAGGGAGTAATTATTCTTAGCATGCCCATCTGAGTGAGATTATGCTTTAGTAATTGGTTTTGAATCCTTGATCCATTTTTATTTGAGCTGCCTTGCAGGAATCCTTTCACTTGGTGTTTATGAGGTGAGTCTGAGGCATACTTGCCATAGACACAATTATAAGTGATCTTGATTCTGTTTTTGAACTTACTTAGGATTGGCCTCCTGCTTAAGCCATTCCCCTCCCCCCTTCCCTTACCCCTCATTCCTAACATCTCACTTCTTTCTATAAGTCTGCATAGATTCTGCTCTTAGAAACTTCTTGCAATGAGAGAAGGAGGGGTGGGAATTGTGAGTGGTCCTGGGCTATGTGGTCAGCTTAGCCTATTTAATCCATGCTGAGAACTCAGAATTATTACTCTCCAACAATTTCCTTTCTATCTAGAATTCTGATTGGAGCACAGTTGTACTTTAGGCAGATGGCAATTTTTCTCTTTCCTGCTGTCAGACGGTTAAGGTGTGCTCTGACTATTGGATTCCAAATGCACCCCAATACTCATCTGCTTGGCTGGGTAAAGCACAGAAGAGTTTACAGTTTATCAACCAAATCCTTTTGTAATCTTCTCTGCCTGTGATAATAATATACAGTAACTGTCACACAAGCTTGTAATACCATATCCATTGGGGACTGGGAAGTGTGTCCCTTGAAGGCAACCAAATCTGAGCATGCTTATCTCTTTTAAGCTGGTGTGTAGTGTTAATATTGTAGGTAGGTGGACATTAGCAGGCTTGGAGGCCATCAAGAGAGACCCCCAACTCCTATCTCCTTGGTGGGGAAGGGAGGAGAGATATCAGTCATGCACACCTCTTAATCTAATGGTGCCTGTAAATCACACACCTGATTAAGAGACCACCCCTCACCCAAAGACCTTCGAAGGAAGCTGGAGGAATAGTTTTTCTCAGAATTCCCTTTCTGTATAGTTATCTACAGGGCTTCACTCCTATGTCTGCTCACTTCTCTGAGTCCTAACTCAGAAAACATAACCTTTCCTTTTCTTTCTCTTCTTTGGATACTGGCTAAAATCCCAAGCATACTTTTTTTGCCCTTACAGTCTGGCACTTTTTCCCATTTTTCTCAATCAAGATGCATTGCTTTACTCACTCCTTGTGCGTGTGCCTCCTTTTCCAGGGTCATGAGACACAGGGTTTAGCAATAATAAAATCTGCAACATTTTCATATATTCATATTTTCATATTTCACCCACCTCTTCCCATATCCTTAAATTATCCCTAGATAACCTATAGTACCTTACATAATATAATGCTAAGTAAATAGGTGTTCCATAGTTTTAAGTGAGCAGTGACAAGAGAAGTCTTGGTTAGAGCAGACCTAAAGTTTTTTTTTGAATATTTTGGACATATGTTTGGTTGAGTTCATATGCAGGGCCCAGGGCTGCAGAGAGCTGACTGTTTTGTAAGGAGCACATGTGATGATCATTGGGAAAGTGCTTTGAGCTCTGTTTGAATCACCAGTGGCAGGCCCTGTCCCGAGCCTGGACTCTATGCCAGCAGCACCTTCCGTGTGACCGGTGGCAGATTTCTCTTCCTTCCTGGATTCTAGCTTTATTGTCAGGAAAAAGAGGGGTTCGTGTTGGATGATAGGTAATTTTGAGAATCTGTGTGCATGCTGGAGTCTTCAGCTAGGGAAAGAAATTAGATAGCTCAGTAACCTGGCTACATGGGTCACAGTTCTAAAATGCCAGCCCCTGGGTCCTATCCTGTGGTCCAGGGACTCTGAGCCAGGAAGTTGAGTCCTCCAGGAAGGATTCAGGTTAGTCTTCCTCCTCCTTTCATCTTTTTCTTGCAAACATCTCAAGAGATGCTGGTGCAGTTACTCCAGAAGTTCAAAAGTAGGGAACAGTGAAATAGGGGAGGAATATCACAGTGTGAGGAAGGTCTACTTACAAGGACCCTTCCTTTTGGGGTGTCTGGATTTCTGACGAGCTTCCTTTCCTTGGCTTCCTTTCCTCATGTATGCCTCATGTGCTCGCCAAATGCGCACACACATGCCTGCTCCCATGTACCATTGCAAACAATATGGATTGAAAAGTTTGTTTTCTGAAAAGTACAATATGCCGGAATCTTGGCAGAAGGAAATGGTGTTCTGTGCTCAAAGCGTCATTTGCTATGCGAGAAAGCTTATGGCTGGAAGGACTGATCGTCCATTTGCAGAACACGATTTATAATTGTGCACATATGTGTGTGCGCTCTCTCTCTCACACACACGAGCATGCTCATTTATAACACACGTGTTAAGCAAAGAGCAAAGAGATGAAGAAGCCCTGCTCTTTCTGCAATGGTGAGCAGGGCATGTCAACGTGCTAGCTCTTTTCACAAGAAGGCTTTGTTTACTGCCTGTCAACCTGGCTTCAGATACAGAAGTCTGTGAAGGAAGCAGAATGCAGTTTTCCTCCGAAGATTTACTTCTCTGCCAGCTGGTGGGTGGGCTAAGGTGCTTGGCTAACCAAATTCCTCCTGATTGGGAACCCATTCATTCCTCAGTTGGTCCAATAGCCCCCTCAAGTATCAGAGCACTCCCTGTGGGATGTGGACGGTTCCTGAGCCGTGGAGTCCATTCTGAGCACTGAGGGCAGGCCAGCAAGAGCCCTAGTTAGCTTTCAGTTGACTGCGTTCAGAAGTGCAATTCCACCTGCTCAGGATTGCGTGCACGGCAGGTAATTTCCTCCTCCTTTCTTACTGTGGAAGCAGTTGCCTCTGGGGGCTGGAGAACAGCTTCTCTTGCAGATGCAGTAGTCATCCAATCACTATTTGGAGATGTGTAATCTCTCATTTTTATTATAATTGTGGCATATCTTTAATTTGGTTGGTATAATGCATTTAATCCATAATTATAAAATATGCAACTAGCCTTTGGCCTCATTCTGGTCTCCCACCACAGAGACAGCTTGGTGTTTTTATTAATTTCACTTTGTACAGGCTAACAGATTGCCATAAAGGAAAACAGAATTTTTTTCTAACCAGTTCAGCTAAATAGCTGTGCTTCCACAAAGGGCCTTGTGGTACGTGTTGAACAATAACTACCTCTTTCCACACTACTTGAAGATTTTAATTGAATTTTTATCCCATGGATATCATGTTGATACTGTTCATCTATTCTGCTACATCCTCTGATATTAAACAAGTTCTGCCAGGTTATTATTGTAATACAAATACTGTTGATTTCCATTAAAGATGGTCTGCTCTGGTAATGCTAACACAGTGAAGGGAACTTATCCTGGCCATGTAAAAAAAAAAAAAAAAAAAAAAACAAGTCCCATTCATAGGGGTGAAAATGCAGTGTGGTTATCTCGCTTGTTTCTCTCACACTGCCCCTTTCTGTGATTGTCCGAGAGCATGTGGTCCTGCTGACAAATTTTGATAAATGACAAATCAGAGGGCATTTTCTGACAGTGCTTGGTTAGACTTTTGATATCTGCCATTCAGATCTACCAATGAGAGGCACATCCATTCAGCAAGATTTCTTTTTTTTTCCCCCCTTAACTATCTTGCCTCTATCACATATTGCCATTCTAGTCGACATTCAGAATCTCTGCTGCCAAGAGCCATTTTTACTATCATAAGAAACATTTTATTGGCCTTATTGCTTAGCCTTATATTCTGGGACCTTAGCAGTGTTTGTCATCCTCATGTCCTGATTTCTCTAGAATGGCTACTGGGCCAGAATTTAAACATATCAAAACTGGGGACCCTCAGAAAACTCCCAAGAAGTGTTTTTGTTAAACAAAAGAAAAGCACAGAAGTATCAGGACAAGGCAGATTAGGAATGTCTACTACATAACCTGGCTTAAGGACGATGTCATTTTGGAGGATGGCCGATGTCCCTTGAGTTTGTAGACCTTCCCTTAGGGACATCTCACCATCCATGGTCCCTACCACATCCTGTCCTGCAATTTTCTTCTGAACCATGTACTCTGATGCCTTAAAATTTTTTATTTGTTTTTACTCTAGATTTTTATACATGGATATAATGTATTTTGATCATAATTTCCTTTATTACCTTCTCTGGTTCCCTCATCTCATCCCCCTTCCATTGAAGTCCCTTTTCTTCCCAAATAGTCTCTTTTCTACTTTTTTCGTGTGTGTGTGTGTGTGTGTGTGTGTGTGTGTGTGTGTGTGTGTCACTGAGTGAATTAGGTTGCCTGCATGAGCATGGCTGGGAATTTGTGCTAAAGCAGTACAACTTTTCACTGGCTACACCACTGAAAAAAATGTCTTCTGTTCCCCCGGCAACCATTAACTCCCAATAAGTTCTCAGAAGAGAGGCAGGCCGCATATTCTTCCTCCACTTTCCATGAGGGAATGTTTCTGAGCAGTTGTGATAGTCACTGTGAGCTCATGAACGCAATACCATGCCCTGTCTGGAAAGACAGCGTTCTATTGTATTCCTCCCATGCTCTGGCTCTGACATTCTTTTTGCTCCTCTTCTGCATTAATCCCCAAGTCTTGAAGGAGATCATCTAGATGTCGAGTTTAACTCTGAGCACTCTTCAGTCACTGATTTTCAGTATTTTGAGGTTTTGAGTTTCTTAGGTTGTCACTGCCAACTGCAAAAGGATGCCTCGCTAATCAAAGGTGAAAGCAGCAATCACCTATGGGCATAAGCATAAATGCTTAGATAGTAATTTGATGGGTTCAACATATCCATTTAGCCAAATAACAGTAGGAGGCTCTCCTCCTAGAATCTAAGGACTCCCCAACTATAGCTGTTTGACCAGGCTTTCAGTGCCTGTGCTGTGGGATTGAAATCCAGTCAGAGAACAGTTGGTTATTCCCGCAGCAGTCTTACCACTGTTGACTCACAGGGCACACGTTGCCTGTAGACCTTGCAGGGTCCACTACTGGGTAAGATTGTTGATGCCTTTTCTCCCCTAGCAGCCTGCATAGCACCTTCTAGCATGAAGACAGAGGGGAAGCTTCCAGCTCATTTTCAACTTGGTTTCTCAGTGTCCTGCAACCGAAGCAAAGTAGTGTTTTCAGCTATAGGGTCTTACCATTTAATTTGAATGAGAAACCAAGAGCCTTGGCACTAGCTTGTCTTGTTTTGGGGACTTCAAGTACATCCCAGATCAATAACTCACTGGGAGATACCCCACCCCCATTACTGGGATTTTTCTACAAAAATTGATGGCTTCTGGTAGCCACATTATCCCTACTTCTCCCACCAAAGAGTGTACTTCTGGTTAATTTTTTTCTAAAATATATTTTAAATAGCTAACAAAAGAGTAAGTTTCTATGGCTTTTTAGATATAACTTTGGTTTTAGTTAGCCCTACTCCCACTCCTCCTCTTCTCCATCCTCTGCTCCATCCCTCCTTCAACCTTTCTAGTCCTGCATTCTGCCTCTCCACCATCATGTAGCACATGGTGTTTTACTGTCCCCTTCCCTTAATCCCACTTTCCTCCCCTCCCCCTCTGTGACCCCTTTCTAGCTTCCTGACCTTTACTGACTCTCATTCCAACTTACATATATATATCTCAAACTTCAAAACCAGGATCCACATATGAGAGAGAACATGTGGCATTTTCTTTCTGAGTCTGGGTTACCTCAACATAAAATTTTCAATATCCATTCATGTGCCTGCACCCTGTTTGATGACTTCTTCATCAATATGAGAAGTCTCCATCAGCACTCTGCTATGGTCTTTCACTGTCCTTTGGGAACCTTTGCCAGCATCCTGGTACTCGTCATCATGTTGACTTGCCTTGCATATAAAATCTTGCACTTTGAAATTTCCTCATCTAATATCACTCTCTTATTTATTTTATATTCTCACATTCTCATACTCACCGAATTTGTGTTTCTGGTATAGGACAACCATCTTTGTTCTCCTGTCAAGTCACAGGTTCTATCTCCCTTTAAAACTCTATATGCTCTTTTTTTATTTTATTTTATTTTTATTTTTAATTTTTTAAAATATATATTTATTGTCCATAATGAATTACATTATTTAGTGGGCAAATAATGAGTTGTTATCCCCAATTCCCCAATTCTCTCCCTCCCCATCCTCGATCAGTTGGATATCCTCCTCCATGGGCTGTCTGTATTAGTACTTGTGGCAGGGGATCCTGGATATCCTAGTACTCAGCCTGGTCTTCCTGGCCCAAGTGTGTTGTTACGGAAGGGCGCCATGCCTCTGGACAGTCTCCCCCACCATGGCTCTCACAATCTTTCTGCCCCCTCTTCCGCTCAGTTCCCTGAGTCGTGGTGGGTGAGTAATAAGGCTGCTTTAATGTTGCGAGCTTAGGGGTCCTTGTGTCAAAAATCCTTGATTTCTATCTCAATGGCCTATCCTGTGTTGATTGAATGGCTGTGGGTATAGGTCCCTTGTTCATCTGTCATTGTCTGCTGGGTTTCCTATGGATCCTCCCTGCTATGACTGTGGTGGCTCCTCTCTTGCCAGGATCTCAGCCATTATGGCCCATCTAACCCTACCAACCATCTATATGCTCTTTAAAAGAAAGATTCAAACTTTTTATATACACAGTGCTCTACTTGGAAGAGATGTTGAGTGAACTTTTGCAAGAAGCTGGTCCATGTCTCCATGGAAAGATAGAGAATTCCATCAATCAAGAGCAAAATGACATCCTGACTTCTGTCTTGTGTCATGTATTGGGTCAAGGATGCCTTTCAAGGATACATATTTTAGGTCACATGAGCAATCAACCTTGAGTTCAAGTTCAGAATGTGCCACTAAATAGTGGTGTGATTTTTGGCAGGTTCTTTCATCTTGCATTTCCACTTTTGCAACATAGGACATAATGATAGGGTCTACCTTTTTAAGTATTTGTGCTAATTTAATTAGTTAATATTTATAAAATGATAGCATGGTAACTGGGACCTAATGATCTCTTTAAAAAGTACTTGTAATTATTGCTACTAGGAGTCATTGACCTGCTATAGTTTCACTCTGGTGTCTGTTAAAGATGAACCTTTGAAATTTGAAGTTTAGATCTGAAGGATCAACAACATTGAGTCCATAAATTGTAGGTGAAACTTGGCTGCTTTAATGAAATTCCTAGTTAGTTATGGCCACTGCCCTGCTTATGTCTGTGAAAACATAGATGGTGTCACAGGCTCAATGGTGCATATTGGAGCTGTTTCTAATTGTAAAACCTGCATGTCTGTCTGAGTAAGCGCTAGGCTGAAGGTCAATGCGGAGCCTTAGAATGGATGTATTTGTGTTTTTGAATCTCTGAACCATGGAACACTGATGGAAAAGATTTTAATGGCCACATAGACTGGCATGCAAGAAGGAAGGTGGCTGTTTTTCCTACAACACTTCCAAACACAAAAGCCACAAGCTCTTCAAGTTTATTCAGGAGTTTCCGGAACCATGTCTTTCTCCCCATTTACTGTTACTCCATATGTCAAGGTCAAATGCCAATCTCACCTTGGTGTGTTTATTAGACATGACATTTGTTGAGGAAAATAGAAAAGCCTCCTGACAGAAAGGGACTGTGACTCCAACTGTTGTCAGTCACTAGGGGCACTGAACATTCCAGAAAGGAAAGGGTTGTATCCCAGTCGTTTTCTGGTGTACTAGGAGTTTGCGTTGGACAAATGCGCTATCTGAAGCAATTACTTGCCTTAAATTTCTGACTGTTGGGGGATGCTACTGATTTTACTATCTGCCTTTTAACTTTGAACAAAGCAGGCCGGGCTCTAAAATATTTAATACCTACCCAGCTTTCAAATTGACTATTAGAACTGTAGAGATTACATAACAGGTCTAGATCTGTTTCGATGGGCACAATGCCAAGGAGACTTTCATATTCTTAAGGCGATCAGTCATGTCACATATAATATAAATACAGAGCCTAGGTTGGAAGTTAG
>PVHP010042847.1:0-14781 GCA_004024765.1 Zapus hudsonius
AGTTTATAAAGTTGTATCAGGAAATACTTAAGTATTCTTCAAATAGCAATATGGTCATCCAAAGGAAAAAATGAATAACAAGTTTAAATAGTAGAATGGGGATTTAAAAGTAGTAAATTAAATCACAGAGATGAGAAAATTATCCAAAATGAAGCACTCAGTGAAATGAAAGGGAAATTCATGTAATTTCTACCAATTCTAGGAGAGGAAGTTGTTAAAGAGTGAAAACATTTGAAATAAAAATGAGCAACAGATTCTTCCATAATCACTCAGTAGCCAGTGATGATAATTAAAGAAGATGACTAGTTCCAAGCCACCAAGATGAACGATCTTACCTTAGATTATAAATGGAACAAAACACATAACAAGGACAAAAGCAAAGTTTCAAAAGAAAACACAGATTATGTAAAAGAAATTTCAACTTGAAATCGTATTCCTCATTCACAGCAGATGGCAGACAAAATAACAGTGTCAAAATATTGATAAAAAAAAACAATGCCCAGTTGAGAACAATAAGGCCAGTCAATTGTTATTCAAGCATGAAGGCCAAGGGATTATATTTTCAGATACATCAAATACAGAAATAATTTATCATCCACAGAATTATCTAGAAAGAACTACATAAGACATGAGATGAATGAAACACTAAGGAAATATTGAAGATAAAAATGATTGATCTGCTATGATTTTAAATGACCTCTGACTACCAACAAATTTGGGAGGCAAAAGAGTAGATATTCCTCATTTCTTTTAAATCCCATTCGATATGCATTTTGAAATTCAATAGTAGCTACAGAAATAACAGAAACAGACATGTTATATACACTTAAAAGAAAATTTCCATTCCAACATAAAATGAGCAATACTCATGTAAATGGAAAAAAATAAAGTAAGATAGCAAAAATGAAGCCTAGGATATTAGTGATTGCAATATATAAAAATAGACTCATTTCATCAATAAAAGTCAAATATTGATTTTTAAAATCGAGTTGAGGTTTACAAAGATAGCCTGTAGCATACCAAGAGAGATGGGTGAAAAGGTGGTAAAGGTTGAACTGTTTATCAAACCAGTGTTGCCAATAGAAACAGGAAAACCACAGTGTTGATATTAACTTCAAATAATATAAATTTTAATACAGGACTAGAGAGATGGCTCAGCAGTTATAGGTGCTTATTTACAAAGACTTATGCCTGAATTCAATTCCTCAGTTCCCATGTAAAGCCAGATGCATAGGGTGGTGCATGTGTCTAGAATTTGTTTGCAGTGGACGGAGACTCTGGTGTACCCATATTAATTTCTCTCTCTCTCTTTCTCTCTCTCTCCCTCCCTTCCTCTGTCTCTTCTCTCTCAAAAATATTTTTAATTAAAAATAGAGATTGCTCAAAGGTTATGGTGCTTGCTTGCAAAACCTAATGACATGTGTTTGATTCCCCAGTACCCATGTAAGTCAGATGCACAAAGCAGCGCATGCATCTGGATGGAATTCCCTTTGCAGTAGCTAGAGGTCCTGCAACGGCCGTACTTTCTTTCTCTCTGTCTTTATCTCTCTGCTTGCAAATAAATAAGTAAAAATATTTTTAATTAAGACAAAAATTTCAGCAACTTTCAGGAAATTGATTTTTAAAAGCTTTTGAGGGAAATGTACCAAAAAATATATCAATCATGATCCTACTAAAAATTACCTATTGAAGGAATTCAATAAACTTTATTAGAAATAGATTTAATAGATAAAACCAGATACCAGTAAAGACATACAATTTTAACAAAACAATTAAAATTTTGATACAATAGCTTCAGATAGAGAGCCCTAAAACAAAATAAAGCATTTATAAAAATTGACCAAAGAGTAAGTAGCTCAAAAAGATATCACTAAAAATATTGAATAATTCATGATTTAGATCTCTATGTTTAATCTAAATACAGTAACCATAGAGTTGCAGCATCCAAAGCCTCACAAAAATAACTCAAACAAGGAAGTTGAAATCTTCTCTTTAGTAATTTACATATTTCCAAATTCTAGTTAGTTCAGAAAGATAACTGAAATAAAAATATCATTGCTTCAATGATCAAAAGAAGTTAATCATATATCAAACCCTAGGCAATACTAATTACTTTTCTTGTTGCTGTGACAAAATACTTGACAAAAAGGAACTTAATGGGGCTGGAGAGATGGCTCAGTGGGTAAGGCACTTGCCTCCAGTGCCTAAGGCCCCAAGTTCAATTCCCCAGGATCCACAAGGTGGAGGCCCTGGTGTGCTCTCTCTCTCTCTCTCTCTCTCTCTCTCTCTCTCTCTCTCTCTCTCTCTCTCTCTCTCTCTCTCTCTGCTTGAAAATGAATAAATAAAATATTTTTTTAAAAAGGAACTTAATGGAGGTTTACTTGAACTCACAGTTGGAGATTACAGTCTATGGCAGAGGAAGTCCACAGCACAACTGGTCTCAGTAATCCCACAATCAGGAAAGAGTGGGGAATGTTTTTCGGAAAGTCAAAGGAGGACAGGAAGGGGGACAAGAGAAGATGACTATCAAAATGTTGCAGAAAAGGGGTTAATTACTAAAGTTGTAACAGAGAAGAAAGCTAAAACCAGTAAGGCTTCTGAGAGAGTTAGCTGCAGGGAAGCTGGACTTCTCCCCGCTCAGCAGCTTGGAGTCTCTGAGATGAGGCAGAGAGGAGAGTTTACACCAGGTTAAAGTGTTGCCCTGGGTGATGGACAGGGCAACCCAAGTGCAGGAATAATTGATATGCAGGTTTTGGGAAATTGCTTGTGTTCTGAAAAGTTATTTTGACTCATATATGCTGTTTGGAGACTTTTTTGCCATGAACTCAGTTTTGAATTTTGCCCTTGTACCCATTTCTTTGTCCTGACCACAGCTGATGAATGCCACATCTGCTTCTGGAAACCATAGTTTTGCTTGCTAGCCACGCCTCATTGCTAAACCTTTAAAACCAAAAGACAAACTTGACTCGAGGCTGGAGCTTTTTTGAGAGTGATCTCCCTCCAGACCCTGGGTGAATAAACTCCTCTACTTCCATCCATACTGGCATTGGTGTGATCTCTCCTGAGATAATTCCAGAACAAAAACACACTATGTACCAGCAGGAAAATTATCAACAAAAATGTTTAAAAGATAAAGAAGCCATGATTAAAGTTGGCAAGTTAAAGTTATTTTATTCTCAACTTTTCTTTAAAAAAAATTATTTTTAACATGTGTGGTGGCACACGCCTATAATCCCAGCATTTGGGAGTCAGAGGTAGGAGGATCACTGTGAGTTCAAGGCCAGCCTGATACTACATAGTGAATTCCTGGTCAGTCTGGGCTACAGCAAGATCCTATCTCGAAAAACCAAAATAATAGACTCCAGACAAATGTGTGACTCTGTGCATCTGGCTTTACATAGGTACTGGGGAATTGAAATTGAGTCATTAGGCCTTGTAAGCAAACTGCTGAGCCATCTCCCCAGCCCTTTCCTCAACTTTCTGACCCTGCATCACGATTCAATTGAATGCACTTCACAGCAGGTACTTTGAGTGTAAAGCAGAGCCAACAAAGGAAGTAAGTATAGTGGGCAAAATGGGGGAGAAGGCAGTGGAACACGCCCCTCTTTCCCAAAGCAGAAGAGCCAGGATGGAGAGCCCAGAGAGCAGCACTCCTCCTAAGCACACCCTCCAGGCCTGAGAACTCAGATAAGTCTAAAACTAGCATGTGGACAGTTGCTTTCAGCTTCCTAAACCTAGACCCCGAGTTGAGGAATTTCAAAGCTGGTTTAAGAACAGCACAAATGGGCTGGAGAGATGGCTCAGCGGTTAAGGCACTTGCCTCCAGTGCCTAAGGCCCACCAATGATCCAATTTTTATTTTGTTAATTTTCTATATCATTTTCTATTTTCTACTTATATTTGTTTTCTATTGCATTCACAAAAAATTTTACCCATTTTATGTTTGGTTTACTTTTCTTAAAAACACAGAAATCATCTAGGCAATGCTTTCCTATGTAGCTCTTGCTGGCTTCAATCTTAAGTTGTTTTTTTTTTTTTTTTCCTGTTTCAGCCTCCCAAGTGAAGGGTTTACAAATGTTTTCAATTTGTTAACATGAAAATTTAGGTTACAGTTTTGAAATTTTTAACATAGGGCTTTGTAACTAAAAATTTCCTTCTCAGCACTGTTCAGCTGTATCCCATAGGGTTTTATATATTGTTTCCATTTACTTCAAAGTGCCGTCTCTTTTGTGCAGGTGTTATGAAATATATAACATTTCTATATATTTTAGGTCTAACAATATAATTACAGGAGCATTGCTCTGTGCAATTAAATTTCATAGCATCTTTGTGGAGGAAGAAGGAGAAACGCACTCTTAGACTGCCTTAAAAAAAGTCTCCGTAGGGCTGGAGAGATGGCTCAGCAGTTAAGGCACTTGCCTCCAGTGCCTAAGATCCCGGGTTCAATTCCCCAGGTCCCACATAGGCCAGACCCACAAGGTGGTGGCCCTGGTGTTTTCTCTCTCTCTCCTCTCTCTCTCTCTCTCTGCTTGAAAATGAATAAATAAAATATTTAAAAAAAGTCTCCGTATACGTGGACCCTGGCCACATATATGTCCACAACCAATCTGCCATGTAAGATATGCCAGCTGATGCAATAGGGCATCAGTGTTATGGGAGTAGCCAACCATTTTTTTCTGATTGGATTTGAGGCCTCCTCCACAAGAAAGAATCCATGCCTTGTACCTGGCCAAAAGCCTATAGCTAGGGACAGAACCTAGCAAGGAGCCTACTGCTGTGGTTATGCTAAACAGACAGTCTGACAAACCGCCTTCTAAATAAGTATATTTGTTCCCATAGATTAGTACTGCCTGCAGACTGTATCACAGAAGTTTCATACTACAATGGACAGAGGTCAATGCATAGAAGGCAAAATTTCCCAAGTATGAGTGACTACTGTGTGCTCAGCCTTAAAGAGAACATTTCTACCACCTCCTCCAAGGCTTACAGAACCTCACTGATGAGGGTGCAGAAAGAATGTGAGAATGAGGATGAGGAGAAGGATTCTGAAATGCTCTTCTGGATACAGACGTAGCTGTTACACTCATGAACTCACAACAGCTGTGGTTTTCTGGCAGAAGAATGAGCCTATCAATATTCATTATTTATCATAAATGGGGGACAGTGAGACCCCACACCTCCCATATTAGCTAATGGCAACTAATAGTTGTTGGGAGAAGGGAGTCTGAATCATCAACAGTGTAGCTTAAATTGGCCATTCCACAGGAAATAATCTTCCACCCATAATCACGCAAGCAACCTGAATTTAATTCAGTAAATTAAAAAAAAGTCATAAAAGGAAGGGAATTTATAGGGAAGAAGAAAGGTCTTAATGGAGGGGATAGAAGACGGTGATGGGGGCATAAAATACATGTATGAAAGTTACAAAATGAAAACAAATAAATAAAAATTTTAAATATCCATGCAATTAATGCACTGGTGGTGGTGGTGATGGTGTTTTATAATTATGCCTTTATGTCTGGGTATCTGTTAGCATGCTTTTAAAGGCAGGTCTACTCATTTTTGTTTATTGTGAAAAATCTTATCCTATGTTTTTAAAAATTCATTTTGCTGAATGTAAGTAAGATCCTTGGTAAACAAAGCTTTGCTTGCCCCTTTCTGTACTTTTTATGTATGTCCTGGTGTCTTCTACCCAAGAACTTCTGAGGAGAAAGATATAAATCTCATTGAGTCCTTGGTATGGGGTGACTCCAGTTTTTTTCTGCTTTGAAGAATTTTCTTGAAAGATTTTTCTGCTTTCAGTGACTTTTAGGATTGTGACTATGGTGTGTCTGTGTGTGAGTCTCTGTTTATCTTAGTTAGAGCACATTGGGCTTCTTGGACAGTTAAATAATTTTCATCAAACGTGGGGAGATTTCAGCCATTACCCTAAGTTATTTTTTCTCTCTGCTTCTGCTAGGAATAAGCTTATCTGCTTAATAGTGCCTTACATTTCCCTGAGGCATTGCTCATCTTGCCTTTGTTTCTCTCTCCCTCCCTTCCTTTCCCCTGTCTCTTTTTCTTTTTCAGTGCTTGAGATCAAACCAGTATTTCTTGTGTGCTAGGCAAGCACTCTACCGCTGAGCTGAGATCCTTCTCATGATTCTTTCTCTGTTGAGTAGTATTTACCAATCCATCTTCACATTCATATAGCCTTTGCTCATCAGTCCAGGGATATTAGAGCATATCTTCAGTGAATTCTTCCTTTTGGGTTTTATACTTTTCAGTTCCAGAATTTTCATTTGATCTCTTTTTATCCTTTCTATTTTCATTCTCCATTTGATGGGACATTTTCATACCTTCCTACAGAGTTTCCTTTAATTCTTTAAACAGTCTAAGTAGTGGCTTTGGGGTCTTCAGGCCCTCAGTCTACACCCCAAAGTGATTACAGGTATATGTTTTATCCCTATGTATGGATCACGCATTACTGTCTTTACATTTTGGTTTGATTTTTTAATTTTTATTTCTATGTTTTCTAATTTTGCTGCAAACACATCAGTATGGAGAACATGTCATAGCAGCTCCGGATTCCAAGGCTTCTAACTGTTGTTTGTTTGCACGTGTGATTGATTGGCTTTTGACAAAGGCTCTCATATAGCCCAGGCTGACCTTGAACTCACTATATCGCTGAGAATGACCTTGAACTCATGCCTCTAACTCCCGACTTCTGAGATTACAGGTGTGTGCCATGATGTCTGGTTTTGTGAGGTGCAGGGGATGAACTTGGAGCCTTGTACATTCTAGACGGGCTGCCTGAGTTCTCCCTGAAGCTTTCCCTGATCACCCTGTTGTACTTCAGGCTGGTTTACCTTTATGATACACATCCAGCTCTTCCCCCCACTAATGGCTAGCTGATTGCTCTGTCATCTTTGACAACTGAGGCAAGCTCTTCATGGTCAGACCCCGTTATATCCAGCCTCTTTGTCTAGCCTTTGAGGCCATCCTTTGGGGCTTTCTCCAAACCTCAGTAGGACTCCTTTGCAGATCTGCTTCCCTGGTAAATTTCTGTTAAATTTACATGCTTTGATCTGGGAACTACCAACCTCCTCTTAGCTGCTTATCACTAAGGTCTCCACTCCTTCGGTAGTGCGCAAGCTTCCCGCTTGCAGCCTGTCTCCCCCCTGTCCTGTCTCCAAAGAGCTAGAGGTAGAGAACAGCCTGCTTCTCAGAGTAACACTCCTGCTTCAGCAGGACAGCTTCCACTATGGAAGCCACATCCTCTGCCTGAGGTAAGGTGTGTGGGGGTGGGAGTAGGAGTCCAGGATTCTTGTGCAACACTTGGGTTAGAATGTCCCTCAAGCGGTGGTAGTGGGCACAGGGAAAAGCTCTCCCTCTCTCAGGCACATTTGCCTTTTATAGAGGTTATGCATACAATATGGTGACCTGGGAATGAGCATTCTGATGGCCTGCCACGCCTAGGAAAAATGAGGTTCAATTCCTCAGTATGTGTGCAAAGTGATACATGTATCTGGAGATCATTTGCCATAGCAAGAAGCCCTGGTGCAGCCATATGTACACACAAAGTCTCATTCTCTTTCTCTCTATCTGCTTGAAAAATAAATAAAATATTTCTAAAATAAAAAAATATGATCTAAACATAGCAAGCTATAAAGTATAGAATTCTCCATTTTATTACATGAAACAAGTTTAAATACACCAAGCAACTTTGTTTCCAGTTAATTCAAAACATAGTGTCTTCTCTTTTTAAAAAAAAAATCATTTATTGGGCTGGAGAGATGGCTCAGCGGTTTAGGCCTAAGGACCGGGGTTCAATTCCCCAGTACCCACATAGGCAAGATGCACAAGGTGGTGTCTGTTTCTGGATTTTCTCTCTCTCTCTCTATCTCTATCTCTATCTCGCTCTCTCTCTCTCTCTCTCAATCTATCTCTCTCTCTGCTTGAAAATAAATAAATAAATAAAAATATTTTAAAAATACATTACAAAAAATCATTTATTTACAAGGAGAGAAAGAGAGAGAGAGAGAGAGAGAGAGAGAGAGAGAGAGAGAGAACACACCAGCGCTTCTAGCCACTGCAATTGACCCCCAGATGCAAGGGCCACTTTGTGCATCTGGTTATACGTGGGTATTGGGAAAATGAGCCCCGTGTCAATAGGCTTTGCAGGCAAGCGCTTTAACAGCTAAGCCATCTCTCCAGCTGTGGTCTTTTAAGGTAGTCTCTCACTCTAGCTCGTCCTGATCTGGAAGTGAGTACTCCCTAGCAGCCCAGGCTGGACTAGAACTTAAGGGACTCTCCACCTCGGTGTACTAGGGTTATAGTTGTGGGTCACCACACCCAGCTTGTTTTTCCTTTGTAAAATCAAAAAACACACTAGCATGACCCTTTCAGGAGCTTGGGATAATGGGTCTGGAGCACATTCATGAAACATCATCCCACACCCACACAGAGCTGCTAACATTAGCGGCTCAGTGGTGCCCTGCCACCAGTCAGTGGCTAAACAGAAGAATGCGCAAACACTGCTGGGGGAGGGTCTGGGTGTCATAATAACAGCTGAACACATCCCTCCACGACCCTGAGAAAAGCCTGAAAAGAATACTGGCTGAGCCCTGCAGAGCCCTCCCGAGCGGGGCCACAGCTGGGGCCACCGCGTGTGCCCAGGACCGTGCGCGCTTCCTGGCGGCTAGACCGGCCCTCGCCTGGGGATGAGCCTAAATGCCCCCGGGTGTAGGGGTCCTGGGGAGACAGACCACCGTGGTGGTGGACTCAGAGCCCCACAATTGGAGACGGCCCGGCGGCTCCCAGAGAGTAGGAAGGTGCAGACTGCTGCGATCACTCGTTTTGCATCCATCTCGAGGTGCCGGTGCGAAGGTGGGAGAGGGCGCGCTCGCTGCCAGCCTCGGGCAGACCCGGCACCCCAGAGACAGGCGGGTGGAAGGTCCGATGTCCCATCGGGCAGGACCGAGAAGTCCAGCGAGGCCACCCGGCAAGCGGGGAACCTGCGGCGGCCCGCGCACCCCGCTCCGCCCGGGGCGTATCGCGGAGGGCATGGAGACCTGATGGACGTGGTCCCCCACGTCCCGTGGACGCCTGGAGCGCAGGAGGGAGCCGGGGACTTCTGCAGGGCTCGCCTGGCGGGACTGACCTGGGGCATGAAAGTGGCACGGGTGGAAAGGGACGCCGGGGACATCTGCAGGGTCCACTCTCGGGGAGGCACGTGGAGGACGCGCGTGCGTGGCAGGGGACCGGGCAGCCACTGGAGGGACTCAGAGGGTCCCAGCGGCTTTGGGGGCTTCAGGAAAACTTGGGGGGGAGGGGGCACGGAGGGGACAATGAGCCCCAGAGCGGGGATCGCGGGGGTGCGTCGGGACGGCTGATCCGGGGTGTCCCGGGCTGGAGCCCCCGCGCTGCGCATCCATCCGCCCAGCGCGCCCCGGGGGCGTCCCTGGCCCCCGCCCGGCCCTGCGCTGCGGTCGGAGACGGAGCCTGGATCAGAGCCGCTCCGGAGCTGAGGCCGGAGGACCGAGCCCAGGCCCGTGCAGTCCTGTCTGGAATGCGGAGAAACACCGGCTGATGGCGCTCTGGACACTCAGAACCGCAGAAGGAAGAGGACGGCCACCAACCACAGCTCACCTTCCGCGCCCCAAATTCCCCTCCGAGGTAAGGATCCTCGACATTCGATTCAAGTCCCTTCAAGACTTTCCCTGGTCACGACCTCCAATACCTCCCCACTGAGATCCCCAAGGGGTCAGGTCCTCTCCCTGGTGATCACGTCCTCCCCACACTGCGAGGGGACAGTCTTGCGATGAAGTTTCCATGTTGGTCTTGCTTTACCTGGATATACTCTAAAACAAGACGTGTGTGTGTGTGTGTGTGTGTGTGTGTGTGTGTGTGTGTGTGTGTGTGTGTGTGTTGAAACTATGGATTTGTTCTCATTAATTTTGCAAAAAAACAAAACAACAAAAAAAAAACTTGTCAAGTCCATTCATAACATTGAGTAAGCAGAGCTTCGTCACCAGTGCAAAGTTCTAGAAGGCTTCTTGGGGATGTCTTGGAATGAAACGAGTCTTTAAAAACACTGTGGCTAGTGTCTACCTTATGCTGATTACCCCCACAGAAGTAGTACAGGTTGGTCTTTAAATATTTACATGCTTGGTTAGGAAGTTCCTCACTTTTAAATCACTACTGCATATCCTGGTGGGTGTAAAATCAGTACGAAATAAAATTAGTGCAATCCCATTTTATCTGTGAAGCACAATACAATGCTATTCAAACTGAAACCTTAAGTTAGTAAAGTGATAGTTTGGGGGGTTCAGTGAACTTTCTTTCCTATGTAGTGCCCCCAAACTGTGATCAGCAAAGAGGTATGCATGCCTTGCACATGGGTGAAAATATTTTACAGTCAACTTTGAAAATTATGCCATAGTTGTGTTTCAAGTACTTTGATTTCCCTAAGACCTATAAGTTTGACCTTTAATGTCTGTGTTACTGCATTACTGGACACAGTAGTTAGTAACTGTTGCACATAAATCATCAACACCTATGTGGTATGTATGCTGGGTTTGTATGTGCAGAGAAGGTGTCCTGGTTACCATGGTAGTCTATGAGATCACCTCTAATCTCAGGAGAAAGAGAATGATAAATGATCCCTTCAATAAAATGATCAGAACTCACGATAGACTGTAGCAGAAATAAGCAAATGTTCATGTTTGCCAATTGGTTTGGTTTTACAAAACTATTTAAACACCTCTCAGAAAAGATGATCAAACTCAGCCTATTCTTAAAGAAATATTTCAATAATTATGCCTAGAAAAATATTTTAACACACTCAGTTTAAATATACACATACATTTGTGTATATACTGTGCTATATTTTAATCAGCATATTTTATCATCTTGGGTATTTATTTATTTGCCAGACTAACATTTAGATATTTGTTATGTAAGATTCATAAAAGAGATCCGGCCCTATGCTATGTATGCCCTAAGTAAATACAATGATTGTGATTAAAATAATTAAAGAAAAAAGGTAAACATAATTTTTTTCTGGAATTGTGTTACTAGAACATGATTTATATGGGCATAATAATCTAAACATTTAGTGACCTAAAGACAGGTGATGATGCAGTCTTAAAAATACTCATTTCCACTGGGGAGATGGCTTAGTGGTTAAGGCATTTGCTTGCAAAGCAGAAGGACCTGAGTTCTCTTTCCCAGTACCCACATAAAGCCAGATGCACAAGATGGTGCATGTGTCTGGAGTTCCTTTGCAGTGGCTGGAGGTCCTGGCACACTCATTCCCTCCCTCTCTTTCTGCCTCTTTCTCTCTCTCACTCAACTTCCTAACTAACTAAATAATATTTTTAAGTATTCATTTCCCTAGGTGCTCCTGTAGTTAAATTCATGGGGGCGGGGGAGACAGGGCATGTGTTGTCAAAGGTACAAATCGTATTGTCAGTCCCCTAGTATATAGTTGCATGAACATTTCTGAACATGACTTCTCTATCATAGGAAATGAAATAACTCCATTCCAACTTGTATGATATCGTATTGTTTTGTGATATCTGTGTTAAGTATTTCTTCTGGAATAGGAAACAGCAGCAAAAATGAGACAGTGACCTGATGCTTAATTATTTTTAGGTTATAGCTCTCTTTATGAATCTTGTGATACTTATAGGTCTGCTATCAAAAAATGTCTGGGCCTAATAATACCTAATTTGGAAGGAATTTCAATTAATACTTAATTTGGACTCACTTTCAGGAGGAGGCTCAGATTTGTGCTCTGGGCTGAGCTTGCCCCAATTAAACTTCAGCATATGGACAGACATGGTCTCTGTGCACAAAACACTGAGCCATCCCATCATACGGAGCTGTAACTACACAGCCATTCCGTGAATAATTGAATACTACAATCATGGAAGCTCCACTGGAAATGTATGACCAGGTATTAATTTATAAAAAGTACACCCACTACATTTTGTCTAATGGACTTTATTCATTATTTATTCTAAACACTTTTTCAAAAACCAGATCTACATAGGAATCAGTGACCTGGCAAAATAGAAACGTTAATAATGCTCACACTGAACTGAGGGCAAAGGGCTAACTAGCCAGCTGATTCAAAAAGACTGAAGCTGTATAAATGTCATGTTTTCACAAAGAGCACCTATGGGGTCTCTAAATTATCTGAATGACACTCTGAGACTGTGAGAGATGAGATGGCCCTGAATTCATCAGGCACCTAGGATGCACACACTGAAGATGTAACCATCCCCAGTATGGAGAGGACTGCTGTATTCTTTTCCTTTCTTCTCCTGCTGTGCCAAGCTCTCCCTACCAATGCTAGGCACACGAGTTTCTTCCTCGATACCGTTCTCCTATAAGACTCTTGACTTGAGTTCTTTATAAACTCTTTTGATCCAAAATGATTCGATGTAAATGCCTAACAAACTAACCTTCAGCTAATTTGCTTCTCATGTGTGTGCAGGATGGGTTTGTGTTTTCTTTTCTGCTCTACAACTTCCAAAAGGAAAGACGTACAGATGACATCACCCTGTGTCACAGACAGCTCCAAGCTGCTAGGATGGATTTCTTTCTTTTTTTTATGATTTTATTTTTTATTTTTTTCTTTATTGTTCATAATGAGTTACATTGTTTAGTGGGCCAACCATGAGTTGTTATTCCCAATTTCCCGTTGCCCCCCTTCCCCATCCCCAGTCAGCTGGATATCCTCCTCTGTGGGCCGTCTGGATCAGTCTCTGTGGTAGGGGACCATGGATAGCTCATTCTTCAGCCGGGCTCTCATGACCCAAGTGTGTTGTTACTGAGGGTTGCCAAGTCTCTGATAGTCTCCCCCACCACGGCTCTCACAATCACAAGAGGAAGCCCCCTCTTCCGCTCAGTTCCCTGAGTCGTGGTGGGTGAGTATTGAGGCTGCTATAGTGTTGTGAGCTTAGGGGGTTTGTGTCGAGATTCGTTGGTTTCTGTCACACTGGTTTATCCTTTGTTGATTGAATGGCTGTGGCTGTGGGTCCCTTGTACATCCAATCATTCTCTGTGGGGTTCCATATGGATCCTCCCCCATATGACTGTGGTGGCTCATCTCATGCCAGGATCTCAGTTTTCTGATTTCTAAGTGAAGTGCAGTTTACAGGAGGAATAGGATTTATATGAAGCTTACAGATCCAAGGGAAGTTTCATAAAGGCAAAAGAGACTGCCCCCCTTTCACAGATCCAATCAGAAAGAAAGCCTTCACCAACACCACAAGCAAGAAAGCAAACCAGCAGTGAACTCCAACAGAGCTCAAGTGCTCGGCATACTTTAGGCTGGAATTCCACCTCCAGCAATACCTTAGGGATGGACCCTAGGATCCACCCACAATGACACCTCCTCCAGTAGCTGAAGACAAGCTTTTCATAAGACTCCTGAATCTATTGGGGGATATTCATTCAAACTACCACACTCTGGCTTTACTTGAAGCCAGCATTTTCATTGCATCTCCCCACACAACCCTGGGCTTAGCACCCCAGGCTATCTGGAAGGAGGCTCTTCCAGACAAGGTGCAACGTGACAAGTTGGGTAAGTTCCAGAGCAGACCCCAAACCATCCATTCTGCTACAATACAAGATCCAGGAAAAATATTCATGTTCTGCATCAGTATATCTAATTTCTTTTTCCCCTTTATTATCCATGATTAGATACGTTAAAATTAGATGCATTAAATGAGCAAATAATGTGTTGGTATCTCCAGTTTCCCAATTTCCCTCTTCCCTGTCCCCAATCAGCTGGGTATCCTTCTCTGTGGGCAAACTAGATCAGTCTATGGGGTAGGAGGTTATGGATAGTCTAGGAGTCAATCCAGTTCCACCACCCCTCTTGTATGTTGTTACTGAGGGGCAATGTCTCTGGCAGTTCTCCCCCACCATGGCTCTTACAATCTTTATGCCCCCTCTTCCTCTAAGTTCCCTGAGTCATGGTAGGTGAGTATTAAGGGTGCTTTATTGTTGATGTCTTAGAGGCCTCTGTACTTCTGCTTTAGATTGTGTTGAAAATCATTGGTGTCTGTCTCGCTGGCTTATCCTGGGTTGACTAATGGGCTGTGGTTGTAGGTCTCTTGCTTATCCCATCACTCTCTGCCAGGTTCCATATGGAACCTCCACTGTAGGTCTGGGGTGGCTCATCTCTTGCCAGGATGTCAGCCATTGGCCTGTGGCTCACTAGTAAGGTTGGAAGAGCCATGGCTCTCTTGCTGCCTTCTGAAAAATACAAACAGACTCTCCATCGGAGAGTGAGATCGGTATAGGTTAACTGCAATACACATTTCTGAATTGGCTACATTCTATTGTTAGTAGCCTCTTTGTAAATAACCTGTAAAGTGAATTTCTCTTTGGGGTCCCAAGATTTTGGTTCCCAGTGCATTTTGCTCTGAGTCCTCAGTTCCAGTTAAGGGCTCCCCATCACTGAGTGGATTACTTGGCCGAATTAAAAGCTGTTGCTTGCCTCCCCAGGCTTTGGCTCCTCCATTGCACAAGTGCTCATTTCTTGGTTTGCTGTTCTCTCCCATTAGGAAGTGTGTTCAGCCTACTGTGTTTCATATTAGTGTTCTCTGTTTACTCCAGCTGTTGTTGGCCTACTTCCCCTGGAATCTTATGCAGTGCCTTCCAGCACTGCACTAACTACCATCTGGGGGATGGTTACCATTCTGGACCTCACAGGGTCTCTCAGTACTGATTGATGGCTTTCTGTGGTTTCTTCAGCAACAGGATCTTACCTCAGACCTGGGGT
>PVHP010042848.1:0-14802 GCA_004024765.1 Zapus hudsonius
TACCCATACTCACTCTCTCTGTCTGCCACTTTCTGTCTCTCTCAAGTAAGTAAACAAGTAATTAAGTAAATAATTTAAAAAAAAAGCTCTCTGGATATTCTCTTGCATTTATTAAAATGACTGAATTAAAAGACTATAAATGTGAGGACAATCTAGCTGTGACATCTGTCACCTCACTGATCACAAGTTTGATTCAGCTATCTGGCTGGCTAGGTGACTGCCCCTTTCCTCCTTCATTCCACCATGTGCAATCCCACCAGAAGAACACAACCTCTGCTCTTTGGTCAAGAGGGCCATGCTTTAGTCAAGCGTATACAAGTAGTGGTGCTCCCCTGCTAGAACCCCCAGATAAGTTCTCCCAGTGTCCCCAGATAAGGACACTTACTTGCACAGGAATTCTTTTAGCAATATCAAGAATTAACTCCACATTTGCATAATTGTTGTTGTTTGGTCCTCCAGGCACTGGCACATAGTGATCTGCCATTTTAATATATTCTGAAAACACAAGTGAATTAATTAGGAGCACATGATTTATCTTCAGAAATGTAAGGGCACAACAGTATTAAGGACAGAAACTATTACAAGTAACCATAAAACAAAGAGCATTCATGAGATATTTCCAGGACTGGTTAGTTGGAGACTCTGAGTAAGTCATGCATTTAGGAATCTCCAGTTCTAAACCAGTTCAAGGACATTTCCCATTAAAAGTCCTCATGATCGGGCTGGAGAAATGGCTCAGTGGTTGAGGCGCTTGCCTGAGAAACCTAACAACAGGAGTTCAATTCCCCAAGGCTCACATAAAGCCTTATGCACAAAAGGGGCGCATGCATCTAGAGTTTGTTTGCAGCAGCTAGACACACATCCATTCTCTCTCTCTCTCTCTCTTCTCTCTCTCTCTCTCTCTCTCTCTCTGTCTCTGCTTGCAAATAACTAAATAAAAATAAAAAATAAAATAAAAAAGTCCTCATGATCAAGGATGACCAACCCCCAGAAGGCAGTTAGTGTAGTGCTAGAAGGCTGCCAGGGGATAATGATCAACGACAGTTGGAATAAACAGAGACCACTGACACAAAACACAATCTGCGGTCATGAGTAGGCTGACCACACCTCCTCCTGGAAGAGAACAGCGAACCAAGAAAGGAGCACATGTGTAATGGAGGAGCCTGGGCCTGGGGGAGACAATCAACAGCTTTCAAATTCAGCCAATTTTCCACTTAGTGAGGGAGACCCCTTGTCTGGAACTTGGGATTCAGGGCGACAGGCACTGGATCCCGTACTCTTGGGCTCCCAAGACAAGTTGCACTATGGGAGCGATTTACGGGGAGGCTACTAAAAATAGAATCTAGGTAATCCAGAATTGTGTATATTTGTTAACCTACACTGATCTCACTCTCCGATGGAGATTGTGTTTGTATTTTTCAGGATGCAGCGAGAGAGCTGGGGCCCATCTAACCCTACCAACTGACTGTAGGCCGATAGCTGAGATTCTGGCAAAAGAGGAGCCACCACAGCCATACCATGAAGGATCCATATGGAACCCCACAGAGAATGTCGGAATGAACAAGGGGCCCACAGCCATTAAATCAACACAGAATAAGCCAGTGAGACAGAAACCAACGATTTTCGACACAAAGACCCCTAAGCTCACAACCTTAAAGCAGCCTTAATACTCATCCACCATGACTCAGGGAACTATGCGGAAGAGGGGGCGGAAAAATTGTGAGAGCCGTGGTGGGGGAGATTATCCAGAGGCATGGCCAGGAGAACCTGGCTGAATACTAGGCTATCCATGGTCCCCTGTCACAAGGACTGATCCAGACAACCCATGGAGGAGGTTATCCAGCGGAGTGGGGAGGGGAGGGCAGCAGGGAATTGGGGATAACAACTCATTGTTTGCCCACTAAATATTGTAACTCATTATGGACAATAAAAAAAGAGAAAAAAAAAAAGGATGACCAACCTAGCATTAGTGACTATAAACAAGTACTTTCCTCAAGGAAACATTATAGTCTTCACAGCCTATTTTTATAACTTGTGTGGCACCATAAAAGGGTCCTTTTCCGGGTACATGACTGGGACAGAATGGAAAGATTGGAGCCTGGGGGATTGTAGACTTACTAAACAGGAAAGGTTAAAAATAGGAATCTGATTGGTATCTAAAAAGTTTCCCTAAAATATTGGAAGTAAAAAAAATTTTGAAATTTTAGAAAGATAAACCACTTTTTTTAATATATATTATTTTTGCCTTGGTATTCCCCTACAGATCTGTCACTGAATGTTTCTCTTCTGACAAAAAAAAAAAGTAGAGCAGCTATTATATACAAGGACTATACTAGGCTAAGAATGTATGTATGAATATATATGTTATCTAACGCACACATATAACATCAGTCAAGTCTCTTAGCAAGTCTACAAATGATAATTATGATTACCACCTAAGTTTATTAGGAATTATGGCTTAGTTAAGCAACTTGTTCAATGCTCATCTCCACTATATTTATTAAAATTTCTTATACTTTGTTCTTAATTTTAAAAGATTCTAATTCCTTCTAAAATATAATTCCACTAAAATGAATAGAGCCCTACAAATTGTCCAAAATTAAAATAAAGTTTTGTAGTCGTTTTTCTTTTCTATAGAAGAGGAAGCATGTTAATTACAAAAAAGAAATAGATACTATACTACAATATAATAATACTATTTTTCAAAAGTCAAAATCAGGACTAGAAAGATGGCTCAGCAATTGAGGACACTTGCTTGCAAAGCCTGCTGGCCTGGGTTGACTCCAGTTCAATTCCCAAGAACCCACATAGAGCTAGATGCAAAGTGGCACATGTGTTTTTTTAAAAGTCAAAATCAGCCAGGCATGGTGGCATACATCTATAATACTAGTACATAGGAAGCAGAGGCAGGAGGATTTCAAGTTTAAGTTCAGCCTAAGCTAAGTAGTGAGACCCTGACTTAAAAACAAAAATCACCCATTTTCTACTGGCCTGTCTTCCTCAGTTTATCCCTTATTTTCTTTTTCTTTTTTTTTCTGGTTTCACTCTAGCCCAGGCTGACCTGGAATTCACTGTGTAGTCTCAGGGTGGCCTTTAACTCATGGTTATCCTCCTACCTCTGCCTCCAGAGTGCTGGGATTAAAGGTGTGTGCCACCATGCCCGGCTTATCTCTTATTTTCTTTCATAAATTTGTTTGTTTGTCTTTTGGTTTCTCGAGGCAGGGTCTCACTCTAGCCCAGGCTGACCTGGAACTCACTATGTAGTCTCAGAGTGGCCTCCAACTCACACTGATCCCCCTACCTATGCCTCCCAAGTGCTGGGATTAAAGGCATGCACCGTCATACATACATACATATATATATATATATATATGTACACACATATATATACATATATATGTATATATATAAAATGCAGTCCATATTAATTTCCAAGTTTCATTATTTCTATGTTCTAGAAGGACAGAATCAATTTTGTATAGTCTACAAGGGTTTGCATACCATAAGTACTTCAAACTAAAGCCACCTCACAGACTTGGTTTTCTTGTTATAGTGTCCATTTTAGTTGGTACTACTAGCATCAGCCTAGCCTAGTCAACAAAATTAAAACCCAGCAGTCAACATTAACTCATTGCTTACCAAACCTAGCTATTTTCAATCTATTTCTCTAAACCATCCATTTCTTCTCTCTCCTCAGTCACATCTTCTATTATTGCCTTCTGCAAACAGATCTTTCAAGATCCTAAAAGAAATATATAATTTGTTGTCCTTTTTAATTTTTTTAATAATCTGTTATCTTAAACATACACACAGCATTGTTGATTTTTTTTTTGAGGTAGGGTCTCACTCTAGCCAAGGCTGACCTATATAGAAATCACTATGTAAGCTCAGGGTGGCCTCAAACTCTCAACAATCCTCTCACCTCTGCCTCCATACACAACTTTTACTGACTTTTTTAATTTTAAATATTTTTATCTTTGTGTAGTATTTCATAAGAAATTTTGGACTTGTAAATCTCCCCTAAATTAACAATCTCCTACTTAAAGGCTGTCTATTTAATGTTTTATGCTTTTGGGCGACATTTTCATAAAACTAGTAACTCACCTGCATTGGCTTTAAGGTCTTCAGGTGTAACCATGACAACAAATCGGATTGCACGCTCATTTCGGAACATTTCATAAGACCACCGACGGATAGATCGCATGCATTTCACTGCTGCAATACCATTATTGGCAATAAGAACCTGGGGGGAGAATACATGGGAAATGGGAAAGGCAGAAATGGAATATTATTAAAAGGGTGAATTGTTGTACCTCTCCCTTGTCCAAAAAAAAAATTCAATCAGGAATTCTTTTTTTTTTTTTGTTTGTTTGTCAAGGTAAGGTCTTGCTCTAGCCTAAGTCAATCAAGAATTCTTAATAGTCCTGGTAGTTAGAAACCAGCTTCCACAAGATCAAGCTATGTTTTTAAATATTTATTAAGCAAATATTTGGTGTTAGCTAGAACTTATTCCTTTCTAATTTCATTATTATTATTATTATTATTATTATTATTATATTTTTTGAGGTAGGGTCTCACTCTGGTCCACACTGACCTGGAGTTTACCACGTAGTCTCAGGGTGGCCTCAAACTCACAGTGATCCTACTACCTCTGTCTCTCAAGTGCTGTGATCAAAGTTGTGCGCCACCATGCACAGACTAACTTCATTTCTTTTTTTTTTTGGTTTTTCGAGGTAGGGTCTCACTCTAGCCCAGGCTGACCTGGAATTTACTATGTAGTCTCAGGGTGGCCTTGAACTCATGGCAATCCTCCTACCTCTGCCTCCCGAGTACTGGGATTAAAGGCGTGCGCCACCACACCCGGCTCTAACTTCATTTCTTTAAGATTAAAAAAATGATAACTCATACCTGTTGATTTGTCAATTATTGTATCATACCTATGATAAGGAATAGAAGAGCATAAATTTCAGAAGGATAATATGTAATCCAATAAAAATGGGGGAAGATTAAACTGTGCACTATTCTTGTTCTCTATAATAAGACATAGAACTACTGGGTATGGTGACATGGTGACACACACTTTTAATTCCAGCACTCAGGAGACAGAGAAAGGAGCATCACTATGAGTTCAAGGCCACCCAGAGACAATATGGTGAATACCAGGTCAGCCTGGGCTAGATCAAGACCCTACCTTGAAGGGAAAAAAAAAAGACGTAGACTATGAACACATCCAAAAACCTTAATATCAAATGTCAATTGCTTTTCTCCAAAATGCTGAATCCCAGTGCCTTAGAGACCTTCTCAGAAAGCATTGCCATAAGAAAAACAGACACAGAATCAAATGACCCTGAAACATTTCTGTAAGCAAACCTTTCATCTCCTTACCTGTCTTGCAATCATGCCTCTGCAAATAACAGGCTAAGACATAATATACCTTACTGAAACACCAATGAAGCAATCCTCTCAGGAGTAGGAATACTAGTCCTCATTCTTTCAGCTTTTAATCACTACAGGCTATTTCAACAAAGACATCTTTTGAGGTCTGATATGCTTTAGATACCAATTACTCATAACATCTGGTGGGGGAGGGACACAGGGTCTCACTGTGTGAGTGTGAGTGTGTGTGTGTGTGTACATATATAGACATATACATATACACACACCACTGCCTTGCTGGCCTCAGATCCTTGATCCTCTTGCCTCCAGCTTCAAAATACCTGAAATCTCAAAAGTATTTCAAGAGGGATATTTCCTCTAAACATCTCAAATATCTGGTAGAAGCTAAATAGTCTTGGTGTATCAAACTGTGTAAGCCTTCTCTTCTGAAATTCTCTTGGCTGCCTGACTCTACATCCAATGCTATCACACATTATCTTTCCAGCAGGTCCCCACAAGCAACTAGTTCTTCATACCCTCCCTGTCAGGAGTCAGTGCAGTTCCACCTGTAAGACCACACGATCTTTCAAGAAGAGTTCCATAAGCAGTCTTTCCACTTATTACTTATGACTAAATACAGCAAGTAGTTCTCTGTTTCAAAAACTAGAGAAAGAATATTTTATAACAGCATGCTTGGGAGGTAGACAGGATAATTCTGCACTAAAAGACAATGTCCCTGAAAAATCCAAAGTTTTTTTTTTTTTTTTCCCAGTTTTTCGAGGTAGGGTCTCACTCTAGTCCAAGCTGACCTGGAATTCACTATGTATCTCAGGGTGGCCTTGAACTCACAGCAATCCTCCTACCTCTGCCTCCTGAGTGCTGGGATTAAAGGCGTGGGCTACCACGCCTGGCTTCAAAGATTATTTTTAACAAATCTAGGTAACATAGGGGTTGGGGGATTTAGCTCAGTGGATGAGCGCTTGCCTAGCAAGCACAAGGCCCTGGGTTCAGTCCTCAACACCACAAAAAATAAATAAATAAATAAATAATAAAAAATAAAAATAAACAAACAAATCTAGATAACAAACAAACAGTAAATCTCTCATACTTTTGGGAAAAAAATTTAGTAATTTGTAACTTACCTTCTCAATCACTTTATTCCCTCCAAAACGAGTAACAAATTCTGCTGGAGAAGCCACAGTGAAATCGCGCTGTGAGTCTACTTTCCTTCGGTCTCGACCTTGTTTTACTAGGTGCATGCCAGACATGCTGGATCTACAAAAATAGAGAAACCACAGAAAATTATAGACAGCATCTGCTGGCATCACACACATCTTCTGGAAATCTACCCTTCACAACCACACTCAGAACAGTGCTTCCACAAACACTAGTGGCAGATCAATGGTTTTCAGACAGAAGAGAGAAGACAAACCTTACTGGGTGTGGTGGGTCAGGCCTGTAACTCCAGCACTTGGGAGGCTGGGGAGAGAGTTGACTTCCTTCAGTATTCCCAGGAAAAGCATCAAAAAGGTACCAGCAGCACCTCGTGCTTATAGCTCCTTGGCAGTCAGAGTACCAGCCTTATCCTGCTCACTCATCCTCTGGCCGCACAGCCTGCACCAATCCATCACCAGTCAAGCACCAACTACTTAATGTTCATGCCCAGAGATCCAAGCACCAGCCCACACACTCCTGCAGACCCTGGTTTCTAGTACCTCTTGTTCTCTCAACCGTAGTGCTGACAGTTGCTTCTGCAGTTACTAACTCCAGGTTGCCTTGGCATGTTTTTGTTCTTTTATTCTCCTAATAGCTAAATAACCAATTCCCACAAGTGAATGCACTGTCTTATAATGCCTAATGCAGTTTTCTTATAACCATTCTTAACAAATAGGCTCTCTGAAAGAATATTCTGTTTCCTTCTATTTCAATTTTTCTTTCCTACAATCTAACCCTGACACTGTAGTTAACTCCTGAAAATAAAGAATGATTAAAATCTCACAATGATGGGCTGGAGAGATGGCTCAGCGGTTAAGGCACTGCCTCCAGTGCCTAAGGCCCTGGGTTCAATTCCCCAGTACCCACATAAGCCAGACCCACAAGGTGGTGGCCCTGGTGCGCTCTCTCTCTCTCTCTCTCTCTCTCTCTCTCTCTCTCTCTCTCTCTCTCTCATCTCTCTGATTGAAAATGAATAAATAAAATATTTTTTTAAAAAATCTCACAATGAAAAAAAAATATCAAGTCATGTTCTGCTGCACATTTTCAATGCTTTAAAATTTACTTTCTATTATCTTTGTGCATGTGTGTGTTCATTTGTGAGTGTGTGTGTGTGTGTGTATGTATATATACGCGTGTGAGTGTGGGCACATGCATCCATAGTACACATGTGAAAAGACAGGACAGATGTGTCAGTCCTTGTCTCTGCCTTGTTAAGGCGGTGTATCTCCTTGCTCTCCACTGTGTGTACCAAGGTGACTGGCCCACAAGCTTCCTAGATTCTCATGGGTCTGCATTCCATATTGCTGTAAAAGGGCTGGGATTACAGATGCTCCAAGTGTGTCAGGCTTTACACAGGTTCTGGAGATTTGAACTCAGATCATCATGTTTATACAGCAGACACCAACCACTGAACTTTAAAGAAAACTCACCTACACAAAACTTCCAGATAATAGAAAGTTTCAAACTCAAAATAACACAAAAGTTTTATCTGAAGGGGGAAATTCCAGCTCTGTTCTACTCATGTCTATAGAAACAAGCCTCAGCGGGGTGTGGTGACACACGCCTTTAATCCCAGCACTTGGGAGGCAGAGGTAGGAGTATCACCATGAGTTCAAGGCCACCCTGAGACTACACAGTAAATTCCAGGTCAGCCTGGGCTACAGTGAGACCCTAACTTGAAAAACAAAAAAACAAAAACAAAAACAAAAAAGAAACAAACTAACAAGCCTCTAAAACAAGGTATCCTAAAAGAGTCCGTGATTAGTGCAAAAGCAAAACAATCAAAAAATGCTATTCCATGACCAAGTTAAATTTAGCCTAGATAAGCAAGGATGGTTACCATTTTGGAAATCTACAAATAGAAAACTCCCCACTAGAGTCAGTGGACTGAGAAGATGACTCAGTAGTAAAAGGCAGACTGCCGATCTGGGTTTAATTCCCCAGGACCTAAAGCCAAATGCATAATATTCATGGAGTTCCTTTGTAGTGTTCAAGAGTGTCCTGATGTGCCCATTGTTTGTCTGTCTACTGTTCTCTCTCATAAATAAAAATATTTTAAAACATTTTAAATTAGGGTCAATAATATCAAAAGGGAAAAATTAAACTATAATTATTTGTGGATTATATGACTGAAAACAGATCATCAAACAAATTATCAAAAATAATAAGGGATCTAGAATGAAGAAATGGCTCAGCAGTTAAAGGCATTTGCTTGCATAGCAAAAGGCCCAGGTTCAATCCTCCAGTACCCACATAAAGCCAGAGGCACAAAGTACCACATGTATTTTGGTTCGTTTGCAAGTAGCAAGAGGCCTTGGCAGGTCTATTCCCTCTCTCTTTGCTTGCAAATGAGTTATTAAAATTAACAATAATAACAACAGGTCTTGGTCAAAGCCAGGTGCGTTGGCTCGCATCATTAATTTAAGGAGGATCTTGGAGAGTTTGAGGTCAGCCTGGGCTATAGAGTAAGTTCCAGGTCAACATGTATCTCGAGTTCCTTGCAGTGGCTAGAGGACCTGGCACACCCAATCTCCCCATCTATCAGTCTCTCTACTTGCAAATAAATAAAATAATTTATTAGCCAAATGAAGGGTAGAACTTCTTACAATGCAAACTTCCAGACACAAAATGCCCTAGATATTCATGATTTTGCAGTGCTTGATAATACCTACACATAATGGGAGGAAAACATGACACTCAAAACAGAGACTAATTGAGAGGGGGAAGAAATATGGGGGAGAGAAGGAGGGAGGAGGGAATCATAATGATTTATGGTCTATAATTAGGAAGCTATCAATAAAAAGCTAAAAAAATAAAGTTTTAAAAAATAGAAATTAAAAAATATTTCTAATTAAAAAAACAAACAAAAAGAGGAGCCAGATCTTTAATCCTAGCACTCGGCAGGCAGAGGTAGGAGGATCACTGTGAGTTTGAAGCTAGCCTGACACTATGTAGTGAATTCCAGGTCAGCCTCAGCTAGAGCAAGAGAGGAGAAACTAGCTGGAAAAAAAGAAGGAATTCAATGGAGGGGTATTCTGGAGTGGGAAAAGAGAGCATTCTGGAAGGGGAATATTACTATGGCATATTATATGTATATATGGAAGATGTCAATAAAACTTTCTAAAAGGCTCAGCAGGTAAGGTGATTGCCTGCAAAACCTAAGGACGTATGTTTGATTTCCCAGTACCCATGTAAAGCCAGATGCACAAAGTGGCACATGCATATGGAGTTCCTTTGCAATGGCTAGAGGCCCTGACATACCCATACATATTCTCTCTGTATCTGTTGTCAAATAAATAAAATAAATTTAAAAGAAAGTTAAAATGAAGTAAAATATATTTTAAAGAGAGATACAAATAGATACAACAAAATTGTTTTTTTTTTTTTTGAAAAGGGCAGTAGCTGGGTATGGTAGCACATGCTTTTAATCCTAGTACTTGGAAGGCAGAGGTAGGAGGATTACTGTAAATTCAGGCCACCCTGAGACTACACAGTAAATTTCAGGTCAGCCTGGTGTACAAAGAGAGAGACCCTACCTCAAAAAACAAAAAAAAAAAGCTAAAAGGAGGAGGAGGGCTTCAAAGCATTTAGTTCAGTAGTACAGCACTTGGGAGGCAAAGGTAGGTGGACGGCTGTGAGTTCAAGACTAGCCTACGACTATATAATGAATTCCAGGTTAGCCTGGGCTAGAGACCCTACCTCAAAAAAACAAAAAATAAATAATAAAATAAAGAATCCTATGTATCAATATTAAGAGGACAGCTGCTCTTTCTAACCCATTAAATTTTATACTTCAAAGAGCACTCATTATACTTAACTGTTCATGAAGACAACACTATAAAATTAAATTGGAATTTATACAATGTGTTAATCAGTTGATACTAAAAACAATACAACAGAAAGCTACTGGCAAAAAGCTATATAAAAGATTTAAATGAGACATATAAATAGATTTAAATGAAGATAGCAAAAAGATTTTTGTAATTTGAAAAACATAAAGAGAATTTTAAAACTGTCTCATGGGCTGGAGAGATGATGGCTCAGTGGTCGAGGCCCTTGCCTGCAAAGCCTAACGACCCAGATTCAATTCCCCAATTCCAACATATAGCCAGATGCACAAGGTGGCACATGCATCTGGAGTTCTTTTTCAGTGGCTAGAGGCCCTAGTGTATCCATATTCTCTCTCATAAATAAAGAAATAATTTTAATAAAACCTCCGTCTTCCCTCACCAATTTTAACCCAACTTCTTCCAATACACAGAAACAGCTATTGGGATGAGAAGATGGCTCAGTGGATAAAGCACTTGCCAAACAAACATGGGCACCTGAGTTCAGATTCCCAGTACCCACATGTACTTCACCCACATACAAAGTCAGACTTGGGCTAGAGAGATGGCTCAGCAGTTAAGGTGCTTGCCTGCCAAGCCCAACAACCAGGATTCAATTTCCCAGTACTCACATAAGCCAGATGCACAAGGTGGGTGCATGAATGAGTCTGGAGTTCACTTGAGTGGGAGGAAGGCCTAGTGTGCCCAATACTCTCTATATAATCTGCCTTTCTCTCTTTGTCTCTTTCTCTCTCTCTCTCAAATAAATAAAATATTTTTTAAAAACCAGTGAGAAAGAGGCAAGAGTAAAAGGAAACACTTTTTGGTCAGGGGCAGTGGTACACGCCTTTAATCCCAGCACTCGGGAGGTGCTGTAGGAGGATCCCTGTGAGTTCCAGGGCAACCTGGGCTCCAGAGTGGGTTCCAGGTCAGTCTGGGCTAAAAAGAATTGGACAAAAAAATTATAAAAGTCATGGCTTTGAACTAAGCTCCTGCTCTATGACCCAACAGAACAACATGAAGTGGAGTGCCTCATGCTATAGTCATGAAATTATTTAAGCTTTTCCAAAAATATTTTTATGAATTTATTAGTGAGCAGAGAGAAAGAGAATGGGCAGGGCCTTTTGCCACTACAAACTCACTCCAGATACACGTGCCACTTTGTGCATCTGGCTTTATTTGGGTACTGGGGAATCAAACCCAGGCACAGCAGGAGAGCTTAGTGTGCCCATTCTCTCTCTCTCTCTCTCTCTCTCTCTCTCTCTCTCTCTCTCTCTCTCTCTCAAATAAAAAAGATTTTAAAAAAGGAAAAGGATGATTGTTCTAATGCTGTTTTATTTTTATTTTATCTAACTCCAGTTTTTAATTTTCAGGTAATTTTATTCCAAATAAAAACCAAACTACAAAAAACAAGCCAATGAGCAAAACTAGGTAACCGAGGAACCCTTAATGACGCTGTCAAGCAAATTGCTGTCAATCTTCTGGAAGGCCCAGACATGCAAGAGGCCAAGGAGGCCCAAGAAAGCCTCACTCATTCATTTCCTCCTCAGCCTGATTTCTAACAAAGAGAAAGGTAAAGAAATTTGGCATCCTTGACAATTCCAATCTGGGTACATGCTAAATTGATTGCAGCATGCACCTTTTCTGGCCCCAGGGATATACCCTAAAACAGTTTTCAGCAAAGCTATCTTCAACCAGATGCTACATACTACAAAGAACCAATACCGTTCCTTCACAATGATTGAAGTGGCTTCACTCTTGAGATACCAGCCAAATCCAGTGAGGAAACTTGGCAGAGACTGAGCTCCTTTAATGAAATATCACAGCAGGTCCCAACAGGATGTTTGTTTCCAACATAATTAAAATACGGAAAAAGTTCACATATCTTTTACCCAAATGCTGCATGTAAGATATTTACAAATTCAAGAGTAAATATGCTAGTTTTTATTCATTTCCTTAAAAAACAAAAATAAAAACAGCTTTCATTTTCTTATAGGTTAAGAAATATTAACCAATAAATTTTCCATAAATTCTAGGGCTTAACTCTGTATCAGCATTTTGTTTTTAAAGGTACATGGTGCTTAATATGGTACCTGAAACTTGTCTTTGAAGCATGTAATATCTAATCTCCTTTTCACCAGCAGAGCCCTCCACATCAGTAAGGCCTAGGATGGAAGCTTCTTCTTCAGCTCTGGGCCTGGTATTAACACAAGGTCAGTGCCTCCTCCTGCCTGTCTACTTATTTGGCTCTGCTACGATCAGACTCCACTATTCCTGATAGCCTCAAACTACAGCCTTTTTGTCTATTTTATCTTCAATTTCAGTATTTCCTAACTTTCCTTCTTTTTTTGTATTTTCTGCCTACATACTGTTCACAGACAAAACTAGCTGATTTCCCAAGGGGAGTCAGAGAAGGGGGAACCAAGACCTTGTTTGTATAATTAGAAAACAGCAGCTGGGGCATGTTTCATTAACAGTCACTTTGTTCTGGCAGTCACTACAGAAAAGCTCTGTTGCCCCTTCTGGTGCCAGGAGCACCTGATAGGGAGGGGCCCTGGGTGAAAAGAAGGCAAGGCCTAAAAAGCAACTAAGCCAAGAAAATAACAGGGTCATGAAAACTGGAAGGAAGAGGACAGACAGTCTAAGCAGGTAGTTTCTGAGATCCAGTGAAAACAAATTAATACTAATTATCATTTTTCCATTAGGGGAAAATGCAGGCAAGGCAAGGAAAAAAGCAAGCAGAAAGTAAACATACCCTAAGTAAGAAACTAAAAAAGTAGGAAGCATAATTCTAATTTTCAGGCCAACATAGTAAAATACACAAAGACTTTATTCATTAAAACTCGATCATAAACACAAAGCTGGCACCCAAGGGGTGGAGGTAAAATCTTTAGAAGAAAAAGGAGTCCAGACAGTATTTTGGACCCTAGAAATATGGACATATATATCCAGGAAAGCAAGTCTGCCATTTGCATTTAAATAAATAAGCAATGTGTAATGGTTAAGTTTTGTTGTCAACTTGACCTTTCAAGTAATCATGGCTGGGTCTCTGAGGATGTTCACAGAAAGGCAGCCTCTCAGTAGGGGGCAGAATGTAAGGAAGCTCAAAGGAGCTAGAAGTAAACATCCTTTCCTGTGTGGGCAGTGCAGGAAGGAAATTCCAGAGACTCAAGAAACCATTAAGTCTGGGATAGAATTGCAAGATCCCACCCTAGGGCTATATAAAGGTAAAAGAATTCTCTCCTTGGCCCTCCTGCCTGTTGCTGTTCTGTGTGTGTTGTGTTGGTGATGGGTTTCTCTCTCTGCTTGGACCTGTGAAAGAGGGCCAGCCTCTTTAGCTCTTACAGAACTTCCCCTAAATCGATAGTTTCAATAAATCCTTTCCTCCTCCAAATTGTGCCTGGTTTGGAGATATACCCCAGTGGCGTGTGGCTGACTACGACACAATGGTACCTGTTATACAATAACACCTTCCTGCTCTGGCTTTTAATTAGGTAGACACTCACAATACTGCTCCTTGGAATGGGAGAAAAACCCATCTCCAGAATAACACCACACTGAGGCAAGACATTGGAACTAGTATAGTTCACTGGGACTTAGATCTTACACCACAGAAAAAACTTTTCCCACCATGATACTAAACAGAAACAGCTAATGATCTGATACTGTCCATAGAGAGAGACCTAATAACCTTCTAGAAAAACCCTCATAAACAGAAGCATGAGAATGATCTGGAGAACAGATAGGAGATAAATTGCCAAATAAAAGATAAATTAAACAAAAAAACATTATCTTCTTCAACTGATGGGACTCAGGTTGAGAAGACTCCTGACTGAGGCCATCTAAAATGACCAGAAGCCATAATTAAAAAAAAAAAAAAAAATGGAAGTCCCAGGCTGTCGTCTGGTTCATACTCCTTTGCATTATTCCTCCTATTCTGTCAAAAAAAACCAGTAAAGATAGTAAAAAAAAAAAAAAAAAAAAAAAGATGGTCAAGTTGTGATGGTTAAGTTTTGTTGTCAACTTGACCTTTTAGTAATTTTGGATGGGTCTCTGAGGATGCTCACAGGAAGGCAGTCACTCAGTAATGAGGAAGCTCAGGGGAGCTAAAAATGAACATTCTTTCCTGGGAGGGCAGTGCAGGAAGGAAATTCCAGACTCTGGGAGTAAACAGGTCTGTGAAGGGTTGCAAGTCATCACCCTAAGGCTATATATAAATAGGAAAGAGGGCTGGAGAGATGGCTCAGCGGGTAAGGCACTTGCCTCCAGTGCCCAAGGCCCGGGGTTCAATTCCCCAGGACCCACATAAGCCAGACCCACAAGGTAGTGGCCCTGGTCTCTCTCTCTCTCTCTCTCTCTCTCTCTCTCTCTCTCTCTCTCTCTC
>PVHP010042849.1:0-14764 GCA_004024765.1 Zapus hudsonius
AAAAAAAATAAAACAAAGGCCAGTCTCTTCTCTTCCACATGGCATACTAGAAGAAGGACTTCTGAATCTCCAGGCCTTAGAAAGGCTCCAGATTTTTCCCACATGAACCTTTTTCCTCATGATGGGAGCCCTCTGTTATCTTTTTCTTCTGCTGCTTGTTTAGCTGAACAACATAAATGGTTAAACTCTCCACGTTTTCTCACCACGCTGGTGACTGAAGAACTCTGTAACTCCCCATGTTCCCTTAAATAATAAAGTCTCCCACCATACCTTAATATCTTGTTGTCTATGATTTTAATTCTTTAACTTTGTAGCCAAGAATTCAGGTACTCCTAAATTTGAGGGTGCATTGGAATTTTTGCTGGGCATTATCTAAATTCTAACCCCCAGCTCACCCCATTACAGAGGCATCTTGGAAGCAGAGAGAAGCCCTAACCAGACTCCAACTCTCCTAATATCTTCACCTTAAACCTCCCAATTTCTGAAACTGTGACAACTAATGAGTCTTCCAAGTCACTGTAGACTTTTCGCTCTCTCTCTGATTTTCAGAACCTAAAAGGCACTACATCCATATCAGCCTATCATATGACTGACAAGTCCATGTTCACCTTTCCCTTCCCATTGACACTTCCTTTAATAAAGCTCTCATCATCCTTGACTTAATTGATTAATTAAATTGGCTCTTCTTCCTCCACATTACTCAACCAAGAATGTCCTTAGCTTCTACATGAGTCTCTTTTTTTCACACTGTTCTCTCTAAAGCTTATGGGAACACTTAGTTTTCCAGAACAGAAATATACTTGTGGGTCTTTCTTGCTTAACAAACCTCACTAGCTCACCATGTATGCAAAATAGACTAAGTTCTGTCACTAGACGAGTGTGCCACCTCATGCTCCAGGCCCTTCCTCCTTCCCTACTCCTATTCCAGAATTAGCAACTCTGATTTCCTCAGACACACACTTTTTTCCATATCATTATCTCTGCTCACATTCTCTCCTATTCTTCTTATGGTGGAGTGAACTAATGATGTCACCTCCACTGTAAGGCCCCATGAGCTCTGCTCACAGGAGAACTAGTCACAGTTTTTTCTGTAGCCTCAGTCTCTCTTACTTGCTACTACAGTTACATTTAATAAATGACATGGTAATTGCACCATCGTAAGCTTAACAGAAGGACTACAGTTTATACATCTCTGTTTCCTGATAACTATAGAGAAGGTCTGGCCCACAGATGGTGTCTACCAAGCATTTATTTTACTTAGAGATATAGACATGACATTTTACCAGCAGAACAATGCTTGCTGTAAAAAAGATGAAAAGTTACATGTAGCTTATGTATTTAACCAGGAAAACGAAATATAATTTGTTTATAAGTTGTCTCTATTTCATTATGTCCTATTACCTTTGGGGTATCTATTGCAAATAGTTTATATTGTTGAACATATTATCAGTAATCTGCTTATAAACATTTTCCATTCCATTTGTAATATAAAAATTACAAAAAGACAGCCTTGCGTGGTGCCACACATCTGCAGTCAGAGTTACTCAGAAAGCTCGGATTGACGGGGAGGCTACTAAAAATAGAATCTAGGTAATCCAGAATTGTGTATATTTGTTAATCTACATTGATCTCACTCTCCGATGGAGACTGTGTTTGTATTTTTCAGGATGCAGTGAGAGAGCTGGGGCCCATCTAACCCTACCAACCAACCATAGGCCGATAGCTGAGATTCTGGCAAGAGAGGAGCCACCACAGTCATTTCGTGGAGGATCCAAATGGAACCCCGCAGAGAATGACGGGAAGAACAAGGGACCCACAGCCACAGCCATTCAATCAACACAAGATAAGCCAGTGAGACAGAAACCAACGATTTTCGACACAAAGACCCCTAAACTCACAACCTTAAAGCAGCCTTAATACTCATCCACCACGACTCAGGGAACTGAGCGGAAGAGGGGACGGAAAGATTGTAAGAGCCATGGTGGGGGAGACTATCCAGAAGCATGGCCAGGAGAACCTGGCTGAATACTAGGCTATCCATGGTCCCCTGTCACAAGGACTAATCCAGACGATCCATGGAGGAGGATATCCAGCGGATTGGGGATGGGGGGGCAGCGGGGAATTGGGGATAACACCTCATTGTTTACCCACTAAATAATGTAACTCATTATGGACAATAAAAAAAGAAAAAGAAAAAAAAGCTCAAATATGATTGCTTGAGACACGAGTTTGTGGCCAGCGTGGACAACAGAGTGAGAATCCATATACAAACATAAATAAGAAACAGAGAAAACAGACTCAGATTAGCAAATAGCTATGGAGCATATTGTCTAAACAAAGGACTTGCACTTAAGGCCTCAGGCTGGGGATGGAATTGTTATGAATAGAGAGAATGAGAAAACATACATGTGCTGATCAGGGGTAGCAAATCAGCAAGATGGAGCTCTTCCTCTTTGTTTTCACATGTCCATACCACACCAGAATTTCCCTGTTTCCCATGCAGACTTATCTCAGATAAGAGTATCTTAGTTGAAGGTAGTGTCTGTCGTAATTAGCTCATGCTACTGGGATGAACCTTCAAACCAGGCACAGTTATTGGAGGGAGGAGTGTATTGAAACTACAGATCCAGGGGAGGTTCCGTAATGATGAAAGAGGCTGGCCCCCTTTCACAGGTCAAGCAAAGAGAGAAACCCATCACCAACACCACACTCGCACACACACACAAATCAGCAAACATTAGTGACCTCCTCAGAGCTCAGACTGCTATCTATGGCTGGAATTCCAGATCTGCCCCCAAAAACACCTTAGGGCTGGAGGCTAGAATCTATCCAAGGTGACATCCAGGCAGCTGGAGAAAAGCCTTTAATAAACTTCTGAATCTATTGAGGGACATCCATTAAAACTACCAGAGGTAGCAAGCCTGACATTTATGTAACACTATGTAGAGCACTGTTGCATGTCATCTGCACAAATAAACATAGAGGACCGCTTGTACCTTTTGGTCTAATGACTCTCTGAGCATGGTTAAATCCCTTTGGTCCAATCTCATCACAGCCCTCTAGAATTCAACCCTAGCCATTCTTTAATTTTTCTCATTCTTATCCATCCATTACTCCTGTTATTTACCTCCTTCACAAAAAAGAAGCCCTGTCTTATTGCTTTATTTTTCTGCATTGTAATAACTGTCAGAAGATAATGATTAACTTCTAATCTCAGGCTGGAGATTTGTGTCGAGTAGCCGGTCTGAATGGGAGGCTTCCTGGTTCTGAGAAGATGGTACATCTACCTCATGTTAACAAGCACAGACACCAGGGCAGAGCTGCTCAGAAGCAGACAAGATTTCCCAGGGCAGTATGGAGGTTGAGGGCAGAAGCTGAAGGAGAGCAGAGGCTCTGTGCTGTTCTGAGGCTGTCTGGTGATGGGAGATTCAAATACGGAGCAGTTTTGTGCAAAGTCAAGGTACCAGCATGTGGTCAGGGTTAAAGGGTTGGTGGGCACAGGTTTCAGCACAGTGACCAGTGAAGATAAATCCTGTACCAATGAGTGTTAGAGTCACTCAAAACTAAGGCGAGAGTTTAGAGTGAGAAAATGGAATTCATGTGTGAAAATGGGTTTGCATAGACATAAGGGATTCTCTCAGAAACTATTAAATGCCTGCAGTAAAAGTTTCAAGACTTCAGCTTGGCCAGAGGATGTGAACCTCACCTGAGGGCAGTCTATGAAGATGGGATGTGAGGAAACCCCCTTGGTTTATGGATCTAACACAAAGCTGGCTTCCTACTAATAAATTCTGTGATCTTTGGTATGACATGTTATTATAATTTTCTGGACCTTAGCTGCCTCAATTGTAACATCAGAAAATTTTCTGAAGTCTATGGCAGATGCTGTATTTTAAACCATGAATTTCATTTCATCTTCTGTAGCTAGGTTTTTGGGTCAAACATCTACATCTCATTAACTGACTTCTTACACTTAACCCACATTCAGATGAGAAAAATTGATGTCTTTAATGGCAGTTTAACAAAAGTTAATGAAAGGAGATGTGTACCATCTCCTTGTTTTATGAAACACTTTTGTGAAGTAGATAATATAACAAACACTAAGAATCATTCAAGTTTACAAATAAAAGTGAGATGTATGTAGTATTGCTAATAGTTTTCTGGGCATCTAGTTCACAAAGTGGTTAAACGTCATTTTTTAAACTCATGGGTCTAAGACTACTTACATTTGTGTGTGTGTGTGTGTGTGTGTGTGTGTGTGTGTGTGTGTGTGATGTGTGGTATATGCATTGGCCAACAATATTCTGAAAAAGCAGGGAACATTTATATACAATACCAACCAATGTTATGAGAATGCAGAAGACACTGAAGACAGAATACATATTCTGTTATATAGCAGAGACCAGCAAGACAAGAAGTGCTCATCTGTGCAATAGTGGTGCTTAACCTAGGTGGTTAATCAATGGCCAATCAATCACTGATTGGCTAAGAGATCCACTCAGTGGCAAAGAACCCTTAAATGGAACTGGAATTCAAGGCAAATTCTTATGGAGACCAAGAACCCAGACTCCAAGGGGAAACTCCCACTAATCAGGGGCCTACAGAGAGGCTATACCCATTCAAATCTCGCCAAATTAACAATGGTTGTCTCATTTAACCTGTACTGATATCACTCTCCTCTGTATTTTTCAGAAGGCAGAGAGTGCTGTGGACAGCCCAATTCCACCAAGAGGACCTGAGGTGATGGCTGACATCCAGGCAGGAAATGAACCCTTAACTCATCATCTAACACCCAAATGAAACCTTTGAGGAAGTGGCGAGATGAACAAGAGAATTACCTCTACAGCAAGTCAGACAGTCTATGAAAGGGTAATGGAGACAGACACTAAGGATATCCAAAATAGTCCAAAACAGAAATCCAGAGACTCTTAAGAGCTCAACAATATAACAGACTTAAAACTCGTCCACCATGACTCGGGGACTTTGCAGAAGAGGGATGGAAAGACTGTAAGAGCCATGGTGGAGGAGACTATCCAGAGACATGGCCCCCTCAATAACACACATGAAAAAAATCTGGCTACTGCTTCTACAATTCATAACCCCCATCCCATGGACCAGACAGTTCCAGCAATCCCACCAAGGAGGGCCTGAAGCAGATTGGGACCAGGGAGGAGGGTAAGTAGGGGTACCATCACAAGACTTGTTCATACAGTGTTTCAATTATTAACAATAAATAAATTTAAAGAAATAAGAAAGCTATTTAGTAGCAAAAGAATGTATTATTCCACAAATCTTTTATTTCAATTGCTAATGAAATCTTTTACCTGAATTACTTAAAGAAGTGGGTTGTAATTTTTCATATTGTCTTGAACCTGCAATTTGTTGGCTATAAAGTTAGTAAAATTGGTATGTAGGGATTTATCTTCAAGATTCTGCTTGAATCAATAAATTCTCTTCATCAGAACATAAATGCTGCATTTGGTGCAGAAATGCCATCAGGTAAAGGAAAAAATATCTTTCTGTGGAACTGGGAAGAATTAATTGAAAGATTTCATGTAAGTTAAAATGTAGACATCCATAAAGAATTATTAAGTATAAGAAAGAAGTAAATATTTCTACATAAGATCAGAATCTAATGATAATTCTTCAATAGGTAAGATGGAGATTGTTTTGACAAGGCTTTATATCTTATCTCAAGTCTGAATTTTCAATTACTGCTGCCATGAAAATTGACAACCTTCTGTGGAGATGGTTTCCAACCTAAAATCAGAGCAGTGTGAACTGAAGTACTTTCTCCATGGATGTCAGTACTCACCAAACTACTTTGTTCTCAGCTGTGGCTCCCCAGCTCTCTGTGGTCTTAATAGAAAGTATGCTAAGCTATAGCTTTTAAAAATATCTTATATTTTTTTAAATCAAAGACTGGGCATGGTGGCACACGCCTTTAATCCCAGTACTCAGGAGGCTGAGGCAGGAGGATCACTATGAGTTTGAGGTCAGCCTGAGGAAAAAATTGTTATATATATATATATATATATATATATATATATATATATATATATATATATATATATATATTGGTTTTTTGAAGGTAGGGTCTCACTCTAGCCCAGGCTGACCTGGAATTCACTGTGTAGTCTCAGGGTGGCCTTGAACTCATGGTGATCCTCCTACCTCCGCCTCCCAAGTGCTGGGATAAAAGGCACGCGCCACCACACCTGACTTGTTTATATTTCTTTACTTATTTAATTGCAAGTAGAGAGAGAGAGATAGAGAGAATGAGCAGGCCAGGGACTGTGGCCACTGCAAACTGACTCCAGACGCATATGCCACTTTGTGCATCTGGCTTTTTGTAGATACTGAGAATAGAACCCACATCATTAGGCTTTGCAAGCAAGGGCCTTAACCTCTGAGACATCTCTCCAGCCCTGAAAAATCGCTTTATGATGATGTCACTCCAGTCATTAGCCAGTAAGTAATCAAAATGCTATGAAAAAGTCATTGATCATATATATTAGCTCCACATATCACTTGGAGAAAATTACCACCCAAGCCACAGATAGGCACACATCACAGGAGTTGCCACTGCCCCCTCCCCTCTGCAGGAGAGCACCATATAAAATTAACTCCAAGACAAGTATAATCAAGATCAATGGTATGGCAGAAGAATCTAGAAGAACCTGCAATTCCTCAATATGACAAAGACATACTTTTTTTATCTTTGTGCTTCCTCTCCATGTTATGTGCTTAGTAGCTACTTGTTAAATGCTGATTTAAAACATACAAAATGTGATAGGAATGGGTCTAGCCAATACTGGAGCAAACAAAGGCAAAAACTTCAAAGTTGTCAACCTACAGCAATTTGGTATGGGAAAATGGTTTTATGTTTGTAAATATATCCAGATACAAAGTCATGATTCATTGTCATGACTCCATGGTATGCTCAAGAAAAATGTCTGCCTCACTTCTTTTAAAATTTTTTAGAAAGTCGGATGTGGTGGTGCACAGCTTTAATCCCAGCACTCTGGAGGCAGAGGTAGGATAACTGCTGTGAGTTTGAGGCCAGTCTGAGAAGAAGACATAGTGAATTCCAGGTCAGCCTGAGCTAGAGTGAGACCCTACCTCAAATAAAAAGTACTATTTAATGTAGCTTTCAAAAGTCACAAAGCAAGATGTTTTAAATGTAACAGATTGGAAATTAAAGAGGCTAATATACAAAGATCAAGTGTACAAGTATATCAGTTGGAAAACTGAGGCTATGGGTAAACAGGTTTCATCTGGATGTGAACACTTTTATTAAATTGCAAATAAAGTGTCTAATAACTAGCCCTGGTTTTTTATTCCATTCTTCTTGACTTCATAATTATGTATCTTTTCTCTGCCAAAAGTTCATATCTGCTTGAACATATAAATCTAAGTGTATGCTGATTACACTGAAAGAATTATTGGTTTGAAACTTACTCATCATAATGTTGTGAATTTATCCCAGAATTCTCCTGATCATCCTGAATCAATGGTTATATACCATATAACTGACGGCATATCAGACCTAACTCCCTTTGTCCTTAACTTTTCACTAGGATACATTCTCCTATTGGAGCATTTTCTATACCTCCAATTATCTTAGAATTGTACAATAATTAACCTTTTATACTTGGTTTTCCTTCTGGCTATCCATTGGAATTCCCTACACATCTCAGAAATTTAATTATATTTAAATCTGATTGAATTCTGCTTGGACATACCTTTCTTAAAACCAAATTTATTTGACACATGCTTTAAGATTCTTGTTACTGTCCATGTCCTTTATGTCCATGAAGACTCCAAGGAGCAGAAAACATCAACATCCGCTTCTGTCTTTCTTTGTATCGTTCCTGGTCCAGACTCGCCACTCCAAGTAAATATTTACAACACTGCTTCAAACTTTTCCAAATGCTGTACTCCCAAATAGAACACTAACCAAAATTCCTTTCTCTGTAGATTTTCTCTAAATAATTAGACAACTAATATTTTATTTCAACATTTCCTAAGCATGCATGCATTTGTGCTTCCAAATCTCTATAATGTAGTGATTAGTTTTTACTTGGTTTTGATTATTTTGCATGTGTTCAAACAGCACCATTTTAAAGTATAAACTTCTTAAAACTGAACTGCCTTCAAAAATACTACATGGAGTTTTATACAGTTAATGTTCATGTGATGGCTTTTCATTCTTTATATACCTACCAGTGGAAGGTCTGCAGTAGAAAAGCATGGGCTGAGGAAATGGCTCATAGGGCAAAGTCACTGGCTTGCACAGCCTGCCAACCCAGGATGGATTCCCCAGCACATAAAGCCAGATGCACAATGTGGAGAAGAAAAGCATACCTTTGCATCAGGCTGAATGATTGCCAAAGGCATCCAGGAAGGTGTTTTCTGATGGAGGGATATAAGACTTTATCCCAGACCCTGTTTTCTTCAGGTATAAGGTATGTTATTAAATCCTGAGGACATAAAGCTCAGATGCTCAGACAGATAAATCAAAATCCCAGAACAGACTCATAGGTTACAAGGACAGATTTAAGGAAATAACTTTATAATTTTGGCTATAATGCTGTTACTAATTATAAAAATATTAGTAGGTGCTCAAGGATAAAAGGAATCAGAAAATGGCTTAATAGTAGCAGATAAGTTTTAAAAGGGATGTTAATTTATCTAAAATGTACTTTAAAATCAGCTATGACGCTAAGGAAACCAAAAGAAAATATGAGTGAGCGACTGGTTCAGTATGGCACACAAAACAGAGGATTGATTCATTGGTGGTTAATATCGTCTGGAAGAGGAGTGTGAATTGTCTTGAATGACTGTCTATAGTCAGGAGGCAATTAGTGGAAGCCTCAGGGGGTAGTTTTTGATATACAGAGGAAGGAACTAAGAGTCATGTGAGATTCATTTTATTAATTTAACTCCTATATTACCTCCTTCTAATGAAAATACAATAATTATACAACTTGAAGCATGAACTAGAATATAAAGTGGTCATTTAGGCCACTATTTTTTGACCTAAATAACCTTTCTAAACACCTCCTGTTTGTTCCTTGTTAAAAGAGAAAATAAAACAACTCATTAATATAGCTTCCTGGGAATCAACTACAATCAAGACAAGAAAGACAAAGATACTGGTAAATATATAGGGTCTATGACAGCAGGTACATTGTGGTAGTAGTAGTTATATATAATTTCATCAACTAAAATAATAGTCTAATTAGGTATATATAACTTATGGGGACTGTCCTCTGATGCCACGAAATTTACACAGAAAAAAATGTTTTCAAAAAGGAAAAACACAAGATTTTGAAAAGCCAAAAAAATAAAAATAAAATAGATATAGCATGTAAGTACGTGTCAGAAGAAAGGTTGCACGGCAATGAAACTCATCTAAGCAAAAACTCACCTTAAGGTGATATTTTCATAAAGAAAACAGGATCTTTAAGGTCACCATTCACTTGCCTACCTGAGGCAAGATAGTAAGAGAGAATTTTAAAAATGAAAATAAATCCAATGGGGGAAAAAACTTCTTGAAGCTACAAACTTTACTGAAGTTCCTCAATGCTTTTAATTTAATCAACTAAACTTATTATTTTAAGTATTAATTTGTAAAAACCTTTTGAAATGATTGACTTGCTTTCTGACCTGGAATCTGTGTTTTATCAGAAAAATGAGTAAAATGTCCTTGGCCAAAATAGTCTTCTCAGAAGTGACTATTTTGGTCCATTATGATTAGCATATTTAAAGACACATATGCCAAGCGAGCATCTTATCCCAAAGTGCATCCAAATTTTATCTGCAGATGAGGTTTGTTTGCTTCAACATCCCACTTCCTCCTTGGAATATATAGCTCAGTGATTCCTTTCAGGAAGCAATCAAGAACGATTTCTGAGGGCCAGAGAGATGGATGGCTCAGCAGTTAAGGCACTTGCCTCTAGTGCCCAAGGCCCTGAGTTCAATTCTCAGGTACCCACATAAGCCAGACCCACAAGTGGTGGCCCTGGTTCTCGTTCTCTCTCTCTCTCTCTCTCTCTCTCTCTTTCTCTCTCTCTTTCTTTCTGCTTGAAAATGAATAAATAAAATATTTTTTAAAAAAAAGAACGATTTCTGAAGCATCTACTGCAGGTAACTTCTGATTCTCCCTCGTGTCAGGTAAACTGAGAGTTGTCAGGGACAGAAGACAAGTGAAGTACAAATGATGTGACAGAAGATTGAAAATAATGTAAAAGAATGAAACAACCCAATTTCCTCTGCTAAAAACAAAAGAGAAAATACCTCAAAGCTTTCCTCAGTACAAAATAAAGTAATAAAATAATAGACAACTATGATTTTATAGTCAGCAAAATTTACAGAAATGAAGGCACATGAGTGTGGACACTTTTAATATCAACTGTACTAGGTTAGTTGCTAATAAAAGAAATGGTGCTTATGAACTGTCAAGGGGAAAGCTGATTTGGAAAGGAGACGTGAGGTGAAGGTCGCCGCAGGCTCCAGGATTTCTACACTCCAAATTGCCAATATCTGACCAACGTTGACTAGTGCCCAGATGGTAGAGGCAGCCCTGGCATGTGGTTTTAGGTGCTCTGCGACAAGAAGCTGTCAGCCGTAGGTGACCCCATCAGCCTGAAAGCGTGAAAATTACTAAGTGATCCAAGAAAGTGCCTGTAGGCCAAGACACCATGGGTCCCTGAGATGCAGAGGGCAAAGACTTGCACTAATAAATTTTCAGTCAGAGCTTACACAAAATTCCTTTGCAGGCCACAGGAAATAAAAGCATTTTGTTTTCATAGATGTTATGTATAATCAAATAAACCAATTATTTTAGAAAAGAAACAAGATAGCATATATGACTGGCAATGTGAATGGTGTAATCTCCTACAATAAGACAAACATCAAAGTTAACTCTGAAACCCAGTCTGAAAGCACTTGATAGTATGAAGATATTGTCCCTGACAAGCAAAACCCATCCAAAGGCATAGGAGCAAAATAACCCAAACTATTACAGATAAAATCATGATATGAATCATTCCTGAACATAATTATCAAACACAAGCCCAATTAGTTATCTAAACATAATTCTGTCATCAGCAAGCAATCCTGATTAACAATTATTTTAGCAACATGCTATTGGGAAATAGATTTGAAGGAAGGGAATCATCTATTTCTATCCTCTCCCAAAATACAATATCACCTATTAAAATACGGAATACAAAGCTACTATAAGAATGAATTACTAGTTCTTCCTAAAGGAAGAGTCTACACTTTTGATATCACTCAGCAGTTACCAAGGCTAATTAAGGGAGAATATTGTTGAATATTTAAATAAATCATGTTCAATCTAGATTTTTTTCACTCCATTTTGAGGATCTTTCCAGGGTCAATATTTCACACAGTCTAATTTTGCTTCCAAAGGTTCCATCAAGGCACTACAAGAAAGTGTGTTAAACACTAAAATACACTGTTAGCACTAAATGTTACAATGTAAAGAATTAACTTCTGAACTCATCTTGCAAAAAAAATTTTTCCAAAAGCAAAGTCTGAAATTATGACATATAATTCACCATTGCTTTTGTTTTGAATACCCTGTTTCCTTTAGAAATTAAAGCATCTACTTACATTAACAATAACTATATACTACTTCAGTAATAGGACTTTTAATTTTTTTATAATCAGACCTCATCCAAGTAATTGACTGTTATATAAATATTTATAAATAAAGCCATTTCTATGGCCGTTCTTTGAAAGTTTGATCATAAGAAATATGTGTGCAGCAATATTTTCCTGACTCTCTTCCACATGCCAGCATATACACATGTGAATTACTCCAGAGGTGAACTCATAACCAGGTTCTCACATGCCTTATAAACACTGTGGAGGTCAAGAATAAATGAGTTTGAAAATCTCTTTTATATGAAATTATTTAAACTATGGTGAAAATAATGAAATATGAAAGAAAATCTTTAAGAATTCACATCCATTCACATCTACAGAATTCTGGGAAAATGAAAGTTTTCAACCTCAGGACATTTTAAAAAGCCATTTTAAATCTGACTTCTGCTACCCTTTTATTGGTAATTCATAGCTGGTCAGACTTTACACTTGAAGAGCAAAGCCATTGTGCTGAAGCCTAGAAACTGAATCTCACATCCAAAAGGTCCTTGGTGCCTTTTCTCATAAAACAAGGTGGTTTGGAAGTGGGCAGAAGTAAGGAAATTTGTGTAACTCTAACATATATAGGAAGGAAAATAAATGGTTTATTTTATTTACTTTTTCTTTGTATCCAGTGTCCCCCAAGATTAAAAGTGCACATTTTAGTATCTGAGTGAGATGATGCATGAATTCCCCATTTCTAGGGAAGTTTTTGTGTATGGCTGGGGCACCAGAGGACAAGGAAAGACACCTTCAACTGTTTGAGACAAGAGAAATCCACAGTAGAGAACAACAATCATGTGTGCATGTGTGTCAGTAAGAGAGAGAGAGAGAGATATGAATTAGCCCATTATGCTTTAGAACCCCTTAACCAGTCAAAGAAGAGAACTATATAACACCTTTGGCCAATAACCCTACAAAACACACTCTCAATATGAGGACGCATCACTATGTTAGGCACACCTACAGCTGGACACTTGGCACTTGACATGTAGTGTCGTTATCTTTTTGGCTACTCCCCTCCCAGGGACACCATGGGATACGGTTTTTCTGCACTGTAATTATAAGGGAATAAAGATAAAAGGGATGCCTGAGTGGGAGTGTACTGAGGATGGTAAAGAGAGTTCCACGCAGTGCTAGAAATAAACCAGGACTCTACTATAATCCCAGGAACACACCATGCAATGCCTTGGATCTCTCAATAATTTTCTTCTCCAAACACAATGCCTACCTTCTGTGTGGACTGCAGAGACATAGGTCCAATTGTAACGTTTGACTATATCAAGCATCGCCCTGGCCTGCAGAGTGTCAGAAGGAACAACTCTCAGGAAGTATTTGTACAAAGTTTTGTCGCTCAGGTCAATGCTGGTGGCAGAATAGGCGATCTGGGGGATGTCGAACAGTTGGAGCAGGTTCTGGACTTGAATGGCTACAGAGCTGGAGCCTGGGCCGATCACACCAGCAATGGGCTTCTTAGTCCTGCCTGGGGGAAGGGTCTGGCCATCGGGCAGGCAGCGGTTGAGCCCATCTTTCTCGTCTCGAATGGAAATTAGAGAGTCCCTGATGAACTCAATGCTCTGTTCCAAGGCCACCGAAGAGTGCCAGCAGGAGTCCCGGATCTCACTGCCCAGAGTGATGTTAGGCAGGAGGACCGGGTCCGCGTTGATCTTATCCAACGTGTGGAACATGGCCTCTACCCTTTGAATGCCATATTGCTCTCTGATCTCCCCACACTTCCTTTCGGGCACCTTCTCGGCGGGAGGCTGGTGATGGACCGAGAAAAGGGCACCAATGATGACATCTCCGTCCATTCTGGCCACAGACCGCTGAGATGAGGCACCTGCCAGCCACGTTTTCCTGTCGGGGCTTGTGGGGAAAAGGGACATCTCCAAAAAGATGACTGGGATGAAAACCAAAAGGAGCCGGAGCATGGTGGTGAGGACGCGGTCCCACGCGGTCCCGCCCAGGCTCCGGGGCGCACGAGCCAGGCGCCCGAGGCTGCCTCTGGCGCTTGGTCCCTTCAGCCTACACTGGTCGCACGAGGCTTCTGCTCCTTCCCCCGCCGCCTCTGTCCCCTCCGCTTCCTCCTCCTGGTCCTCCACGACCACTCCCACACCCTGCAGGTGTTTTTAGGGGAACTGGAGTCCCGGCTCTTCAAGGCTGCATCAAGGTAGGCGGATCAGGTGCGCAATGGGCGGCGTGTCCCCAGCCACGAGCTGGACGCTGCTGACAAAACAAGGGGAAATCACAGCGGGTCGTCGGAGGCTCGGGGTTTAAACTCTGGGGTCAGTGATACTGCACCTCAAGCATCCTGCAGTGTCGGCTCTGGTCAGTAAGGGAAGTGTTCTGGGTCCCTGCGCTTGGCAGGCGCCACAGCCCCGCTGACCTGCCCCCTACTCCAGCCTCGAGTCTCTTCCCCGTCCCCCCAAACCTACCAAGTTTCTGAGATGGGCAAGAGAAGAGAGGAGAAGAGGAGCTAAGTCCTTCAACCTAAAAGAACTTTCCGGATATGAAAAGATCAACTTTTTCCCCCACAAGGAAATTTGGAAACTCTTTGAAAGGTGAAAACATGTCTTTAAAACGAACCCTTTAAGGGGATGAAGAGACCCTGGCATACAATTTTTAGTAGTAAATATATATCTGCCAGCTTGTGGAAATCCGTATTAGTTACTAAGGCAACGCCTGGGAAAGTCTCCGGATGTTGGAGTTGGGTATTTTGCCCCCACTCCGCCCTCTCCCCATTACCCTTCCCCCAGCCTAAGAAGTCAGGTTTACTGTAGGCATTCAAAAAGAAGGGGTCCAATAGATAACTCGTTTTCAGAGATTGTGGGAAAGGCGGTGGGTCCCCTTCATCCGCCTGTATATCCCTCTAATCAGGACCTCTCTGAGCTGTGCAGAGTTGCTGGAAAGCGAACGGAGGGATGGTTTTCCCGAGGCTGCCAGAGCCTCGCCGCGTTCAGAACCCTGGACAGCGCTCGGAACAACCTGGGACACAGCTCTGAGCAGCGCCTGCAAAGGGATGCTCACCCCAGTGCTCTGGGAATCCTAGACCTCCCTCTGCTCTCCCCACCTCCCTCCTTCGCGTTCT
>PVHP010042850.1:0-14800 GCA_004024765.1 Zapus hudsonius
CCTCTTGACTCCGACTCTGAAAGACTGTCCTGGTGACTAGCCCGTCTACCCTCCCTGCCAGGTCCGTCACAATACAGACGGAAGCAACAGACAAGCGCGAGCAATCCCCACACGTAGGGGGCAAGGGCAAGCACCCAACTTTCCAGTTCAGTAGTCAACATATCTGGGGAAATCAGCTGATTATACTTACCGACGTCTCTTCTCTGACGTTTCCTCTCCGTGTGTTGAGTTCTGGATCCTCCTTGGCCCTTCGCTCGGTGTCCCAGTTTCCCGGGTTTCGGCACCATCTGTGGTGAGCTCCTCGAGCAGCAAGGAAGAACAACGAAGAAAAGGGGGAACTGCAGGGAGCCAGGACATCGCCATGGCAGGATGGCGCCCCCTCTCTTGCAGCTAAGTGGGAAACAACACCACCTTAGGCAATGCTTTGAGAAACTGTCCCTAGCCAATCCCGTGGCGCCTGGAGGTGGCAAGCAGGAGCCAGCCAATCATGGGACGATCCGTGTCTCTTTTCCTATAAAAGCAGCTGATTCTTAGTGTTCGGGGCCCCTCGCTTCCTTCCCCCCCCTTCAAGCAAAGGCTCTCCATTAAAGTGTGTTGAGAAGAATCCTCCAGTCATGGTTGTTCTTCCTCGCTGCTCGAGGAGCTCGCCACAGTTTCTGGATTCAGCAGGGTCTCTTAGTTTTGTGTGATACCAGTCTATGGAATCTTCTGCAATATGGCCTTATCTTTTGCCTAAGGTGGATATTGAAGGGCTGTGACAAAAATTCGTCTTGTTTTAGGGACCATGTGGGTTACTCTGATCAACAGCTCATTGTGGTAGGTAACTACTTACTGGGTCAGGGAGCCAAAGGTCAGCGTCCTTTGTACCATACATAGGCTTCCAGCCCCCGCTCCTTTGGGGCCCTATCAACCTCCATAACTTTTTGTACATAAAATAGGATTCTATGGAGTCAGAATATTGTTAGTTTAGGTTTGTGTACATCTCCTCCCTCTGTTGCTTCCACACCTGCAGCCCATTTCCTAGCAGAAGGTATTTTTACAGTGAATTTAAAATGCATGTGTGCTACATTAAAATTTTTGTTTTATTTCAAATGGTAGTGGATAAATCACTGATGAACAATAATGAAACAGTGAGTTGATATAATAAAAGATCATTTGACTCTTTCAAGAAACTCTACATGACATTCTTTGGTCTAATCTAGCTTAATCACATTAACAATACCACCCATTTTTTCCAAATTATGTGCTCTGAATGTCTGATTATAGTTTAGATATTAATGGTCACCAAGTCATAGATAGCAGTGTTAAGCTCACATGATATAAAGGTTGACAAGTCTTACAAAAGTAGAATATACTGCTGGAACAACCAAAAAGGTTTTCTATATTCTTAGGGAAAACGGTGTGTCATGTTAATCTATGTTTTACTTAGAAGCTGTTTAATTTGGTAGGCCTGCCCTAACAAAATACCACATGCTGAGTGTATTAAAAGAGAAGTTGATATATTTAATATCTTGTAAATAGAACTGCAAGGTTAAGGTATCAAAATTTTGTTGTTGATTGCTTTTTTTTGTTTTCCTGAGTCTTTTCTTGTTTGCCAGTAGATGACCAACATTTCAGTGTGTACTTGATATTTTTCTCCATGTTGTTGTATCTATTGTTTCTCTCTGTATGTCCATATACTCACTTCATAGAAAACAATATCAAGTTTGAACAAGAAACATCTTTATGGCCTCATTTTCATTTAACAACCTATTTTAAAATAATACTATGCATACATATATACATAAATGTTTATATATTCATGTGCACATTTAGAAATATATGTATAAACTTAATTGATATATGTCCCATTGTCTTATTAATATTAAAATCAAGGGTTTCAGCATGATAGTCAATTATTATTTATTCAAGTCTAATTAGTATGACATCATAGATTACCTGGGTAAATATTTTGGGATATATGAACCATGTGTTAATCTTATTTCTTGAAGACCCACCACACAATTATAATCTAATAGGTTAATTGGGGGCATATAAGGCCAGACAATGGATGGCCTTCTAAATTAAATGTAATCCTATTAGCATATATAACAATAAACCCAAACTATGGTGTTACCCATGTGTCTGACGCACATATAGGATGAATTATATCAAAAACTGGCAGAAATTTGTTTTGAATACCTCACTATTTAGTTAAATAAGAACTCCTTGTATCTCTTAAGCAATCTAAACAGTTAAAGAAAGTTGACATGAATAAAACAAAATATTTGTCATTTATTTATCCATGTATATTTATTGACCTTATAAACTAAGTCCTTGTGTAGTCCTTGCTGGCCCACAACCACCTATGTGTACTAGTCCTTCTGCCTCCACAGTCATTGGAACAGGCATACTCAACCACACCTGGAATCAACTTGTTTGTATAATAAACCATTTAATGTTATTAAGGCAATAATTAGTCCAGAAAGTCATGGTTAATGTTCCTGGATATTGATAAACAATCAATTCAAGATTGTGCAGCTTAACTCCAGTCTGCCCATGGAGGAGGATACTCAGCTGATTGAGGACAGGGAAGAGGGAAGGCAGGGAACTGTGGATACCAACACATTATTTGATCATTCAATGTTTCTAATTATGGAAAATAAAGAAAAAATGTACCTAGTCAATTTCTGTCTTCCTGCTCTCATACTGTACATCCAACCATTAATTCATCTGAACCCATTCTTGTGCTTCATTTCTCTTTTTTCTTGCATCTGAGTCCTGGTTTATGGCGTGCAGTCAGCAGCCAGCCTTTCCTATAGCAAGTTAACCTATTAATACAGAGACATTTCCATTTCAATCAGTTGCTCACCTCTGGCTCCTCAGGCCTCATTGAATCTCTTTGCCTGTTCTAAACCTTTGTAGTTATTCTGTATCTCCATATAGATATATATTTACTATATGATGAGTCATGAGTAGTTTGAGAGTTTTATTAGTAATTAAGATTTGAATAATATAATCTATTTTTCTCTTGGCCAACACTATCAAGGCAAGCAGTAGTTGACAAATTACTATCATTACATTTTATGAATTTCTGTTTAATTAATAGATGCTGACATTGTAGAAAGACACAAGCATGTTAATCTATGTTTTTAGAATAATATGTTGATGACACTCACATTCTATAGGATATTCATATGACTTTGTTAATCTGATAAGATATTGCTAAGAGGCCAAGAAGATAAACAGTTTCTTCAAGTGCTTGGGAATAATATGCAAGTATGGGGAAGATAAATTTTAAGAAAATGGGGCAAAACTTAAGAACTATTCATCTAAAAACAAGATAAAACATCTTTATGCAGGAGTAAGTATTTATATTTCTTTGCATTAAGAAAATATGAACACATATTACATTCATACCAGATATGGCAAAGACAATAGATCTCATTTGTTAAAAAAAATACTAACCAGAATACTAATTAAATTTGCTTTGAATAGGAATAGAAAATATTTACCCAAAATAATGACAATAATTATAACATTCTTACCAGCAATTTTATAAAATTGGAAGACATGTTTGAACAAATTTATAAGGTTATAACATGAAAATATATAAATGAATGAATACATAAAATCCACTATAATCATAATGAGATATGAGTGAAATTTATAAATTTAATGTAATTCTAATTCTTGACTAAGGCTAATCAAGAATAGTTACAGTATATAAAAAGGGACTTCTATATTTGTACATTAAATATACTGTAGAGTTTATTAATGAAATTTGATGTGGTTTACAGAACAATAGATTAGTATTGTACCACCACTATGGAAATCACTGTGGAGGCTCCTGAAAAGATGAACTTACAGCTTCCAACTGACCCAGCTATTCCTCTACTGTGTGTCTACCCTAAATGTTCCTCTCTCTGATATAAAAACATTTGCTCAACCATGTTTACAGCTGCTCAATTTACAATAGCTAAGAATTGGAATCCACCCATATGCCCATCACTGGACAAATGATTATCAAGGTTGTGGGACATATACACAATGGACTTCGACTCACATTAAGTAAAATAATGGCATGAGAAAATTTTCAGGAAAGAGGATGGACCTAGAACAGATCATACTCAAAGAACTCACAAAAGTTCAGAAAGACAAAGGTGCGTGTTCTACTTCATCTGTGGTTCCTAATCAGGATCAGCTTGAATAGCACACAAACCTGACAGGAGAATTGAGAGATCAAAAACAGAAATGGGACAGGATTTGTTTCAGCTTACAGTTTCCACATGATGTTCCACCATGGTGGAGAAAGCATGACAGGCCTGAGCAGGAAGCCTGTGTCATTTCTCCACATCAATAAGAAGGAAGGAATGTATCTATTGAGGTTGGAGATGAGCTATATTACCTCAAATTCATTCATAGAAACACACCTCCTCCAGCAAGGCTCCACCTCCCAAAGTCCCAACAACTTTTCCAAAATGCCAACACCTAAGGCTTATGGGGGTGGATTTTATATTCAATATTCAATATACAAAAGTAAGGGATCCACCCAAACCCAATTTTTATAGCCAATTAGTTTATTGGTTGTTTTTAGAGAAGCTTAGATGACAGTTATTTACAGAAACGTGAAAACTTCCAAATCTCAAAGTTCCACATTGTTATGAATGACAACTTTAAAGAAGCTTCACTATGGAGTCACACTTTCAGTTAACCTACTTCCTACATCCTGGAACATTTAACTAGTTTTCATGTGAGGGGAAGTAGTGCAAGAATAGTAAAGGCTAGATTCCCAGGTGAAGAAAATAAAACCCTCACTGTAATGGTTAAGTTTCATTGTCAACTTGACCTTAGTAATTTGGATGGGTCTCTGATGTTCACAAGAAGGCAGCCCTCTTAGTAGGGGACAGGATGTAAGGAGGCTCACGGGAGCTAGAAACAGACATCCTTTCCCGGGAGTAATGTGAAGGAAGGAAATTTCAGAGACTCGGGGAGTCCACAAGTCTGAGAAAGGCTAGCAAGAACCCACTCAAAGGCTATATAAAGGGGAAGAAAATCTCTTTCTTCCCCCTGACTCTTTTGTTGGTGTGTGTATGTTTATGACAGATTTCTCTCTATGTTTGGATCTGTGAAAGGGGGCCAGCCTCTTTCACCATTATGGAACTTCCCCTGAATCTGTAGCTTCAATAAATCCTTTCCTTCCAATAACTGTGCCTAGTTTGGAAGTTGATCCCAGGGAACTGTGACTAAGACACTCACCCACCTTAAACCTAACTATCACTGTATTCTGATTATTTCATTACCTTGGTTACCTTCAAAGGACCAATTTATGATCTGTTCACTTTATGAGATACTAGCGGTTAGAAATTCAACATTTGAACTGAGTTGGCCATAGTTAAAATACATATTTTAATGAAGAAATATCTAGCACAATGATAATACTTCATCTAATTTGCATGCCATCAATTAAGTAAATTCACAAAGAAATGATGTCTCCATAGAAATTAATAAATTTCTAATGGCTTAGGGATAACTTGTTACTTTTCTCAGAATATGATAATCAGGAAGATAAAACAATTGTTAGAGGTACTTAAGTCTTGAAGTATAAAATTAACAATTTGCTTTAAGCATTACAGACAGAATAAATTCTTTTAATGCACTTATAAATCTAACAGAAATGCATTGTCTACTATTTCTTAATGAAGGAATTTTCAATGTATATTAAATATCTAAAATATCCATAAAATAACTTATCAGTAAAGTATAATAAAAATAATAAACCAATAATGTTTTTATATATGAAAAATGAAAAGAGAATAATAAAGCATATGGATAATAGAAGAAACCATGATAAAATTATAAAATATTTATAGCTACTTGGCAAGAAAAACATTGCTTATCTGTGGTATGCAACCAAACTAGCAATTATTAGGAGAAGGATGGTCACAAATATATACATTATAAAGCAGACATTAAAAATTAATGGTCTGCTCTAGAAGTTAGAAAAAGAATAACAGAAGAAACTCCTAGACATAGAGGGAAGAAAACAGCAAAGGTTAATGGAGAGTAAATAAACAGTAGAGAGGTTCAGCAAAAATTAACATTAGTGCTTTGAAAATAGATAAATTCATCAAACTGAGCTGGGAAGAGATAAAAAAAATGACTGGGGCCTGATGGTCAATTAGTCTACCTGGAAAAATATTTTCCAATTAAAAAAAATTAAATAAACAACTCTATCCAATGTCATTTTAGTAACATATTTTCTTGTATTTTTTGTTCCATTTTATCCACTTTATCCATGATTTTCTCATTCTTGGTTTTGTGGGCTGCTTCACTATTTATTGTCATATATAATAAAATTTCATCTTGCCTGCTATTTTCTGTTAGTCATGAGTTCTATTTATCATATTTTTGAGTATTATTATTGATTTTTTTCTGTTTATTTTTAATATGACATTTATGTGTGAGAGAAAAATTAGAGTTAGAGCAAAAGTAAAAAATCTTAGGGCAAAAGGGAGCTAGTCACTAGTAAAAAAAATAGAAAAAAAATATCTACCCCAGAATGGTATGTTGGTATGTGCCTCTCTCATCTGCACCTGGTGTGTTACCCCTCACCCCTTCCTGTAATCTTGCCTTTGTTTCCCGTAATCTAGCATCTGTGGTCAGGCATGGAAAGTACCGAGAATGTCCTGACTGATGGTTTTCACAGATATGGAAAGAATGTGCAGATGTTCTGGTTAATGGAAAAACTCTGTAAAATTCCCCAAATTTTAGTGTGCATTTTCAGAACTATATAAGCTCTGCTCAAACTTGGCTCTGGGCTCAATTGCCTCTGTCCTGCCTGAGGATAAGCATTGAGCCCCGAGCATGCTTGGTAATTTTTAATAAAACCCTTTGCGTGTTGCATAGGAGAATTGGTCCGAGTCTTCTTTTGAGTCGGGGGTCCTAACATTTGGAGGGCCCACCGAGATCCCACTCAAGCCCCCCACCAACTGAAGATCACCAGCGACCACCCTCCTTGGGTAAGTTTGATTTTGGCTTTTCGTTGGCGCCATTTGTTCTGGTTTGTTTTTTTCAGTTTTCTGACACTGTGCAGTAGTCTGTTTTCTGGTTTTCTGACTGTCGGCAGTGGAACATGAGTCCCAGCTGACTATGGTTGGTAGAGGTACCTGGAAGTCACAAGTCACAGCTCTGGAGGACGCTCCAGTGGCGGGACAAGAGAATTGATGGCATCCGGAGGACGCCGCCTATCTGGGACAGTTGGAGACTGTCATTTCCCTTGCTTCAGACAAAGTGAAAGGAAAATATTCACTTCCGGTTCATGATGGCGAACTAGAAGCCACGCAGTGTCCCCGGGGGAACAGAGGTTAGGGTTTTTAGCTGTGCTAGAGGCCGTGGAAGTGAGCAATACCCAGGTCCTCTACCTCGGTAGCCTTCCAGCAACAGAGTCTTCTGACTGAAACCTGAATCTATCTCAAGGACGCACCGGAGGCAGTGAGTGCAAAAACCCAGCTAACAGGACATTCTCCTGTGGGCTGAGCCGCTCCCTTCTCCGCGGCTCCGCGGCTTCCCAGGCAGCTCCTGCTCCCAGGCCCCGGACCACGCCAGTTTCTGCCGATCTTGGGTTCGAGCAGCTCCCCCGCGGCTCCCAGTCCCGATCCTGCGGATTCCCGATCCGGGCAGTTCCTGCTCCTGGGCCCTGGGCCACCCAAGTTCCCGCTGATCTCGGGTTCGAGCCGCTCCCCCGAGGCTCCCGGTCCCGATCCCGCAGATTCCCCATCCGGGCCGCTCCTGCTCCAGGGCCCCAGGCCAACCCAGCTCCCGCCAATCCCGGGATCGAGCCGCTCCAGTTCCCGCCGATCCCGGGTTCGAGCCGCTCCAGTTCCCGCTGATTCCGGGTTAGAACCGCTCCTGTTCCCACCGATCCCGGGTTCAAGCCGCTCAGTTCCTGCCAATCCCGGGTTCAAGTTGCTCCTGTTCCCGCCGATCACGGGTTCGAGCCGATCCAGTACCCGCCAATCCCGGGTTCGAGCTGCTCGCGTTCCCGTGGCTCTTGGGTCCGAGCCGCTCCCGTTACCGCCACTCCTGGGGCCAAGGGGCACGGGCTCCTAGCTAGGCCCTACTTCCAGTCACCCCCTCTTCTGCCCAGGCCCCAAGCCGCCAGGGATCCCAGCTGTCCCACACCCCTGCTGCCGGAGCTGCCCCCCCCAGCCGCCAGGGCTCCTAGCCTCCACCTCAGACAGGAGCTGAGCTGCCTGGGTTCCAGGCCTCCACCCAGAAACCCAAGATTCCAGCTGATCCCCCAGGGACCGGACCACCAAGCTTGTAGCCATCCCCCATTCCCTCTGGGCCCCGAGCTGCCCGGGCTCATAGCCACCAACCCGGGTTCCCAACCTCTCGGGATTCCAGACGCCCCCTGGGGCCCGAGCCACACAGGATTCCAGCTGTCACCCCGAGGCCCAAGCCGCCAGGGATTCCAGCCCCCATCCCGGGGCCATACCTGCCGGACATCCAGTCGCCGTCCCAAGGCCCAAACCACCTGGGCTCCACTTCCAACCCCCACACCGGGGCCCGAGCTGCCCATTCCAGCACTCAGTTATCTCATAGGCATCCCACCAACCACCTCAAGTGGAATCAAAATGGGCAGACCTCGACGTAAGAATAATACACCAGATGAGAAAACCACGCCAAATGACATCAATAACACAACTAAAGGGAACAAACAGAGGCAGGCCAAGGAAGCCACAAACCCTGTCCATACTGGCACAGATTCTAAGGAGAACTTAATACTAGTCATGCAAGAAAAGATGGACCAACATATTGAAAGGGTAAAAAGTCAGCTGATTAGCTTTGCCACCAGGCTAAATGTAATGGAGTAGAACCAAATGGATGTCAGAAGAGACATATCAGAATTAAAGGCAAGACAGCACACTGAAGGTATCAAAAACCAGCTTTCCAAATTAACCGAAGACATCTGCAAATATAAGAATGACTGTCAGGAAGAAATAATGAAATCAAACCTGGAAATGAAATCACATCTCAACAACATGATAGAAGCAACCCAAAAAGAAGTTGCAGAAAACAAAAACCATATTGAGATATTAAGTACATCCCTAGAATCTCTTACCAACAGGATTAATCACTGGGAAAACAGAACCTCAGATATGCAAGACAGAACAGAGGAGAATTCGAGAGAAATCAGAACCCTGACAAAATTCAAAAGAGCTAGTGAACAAGACTCAAGGGAAAAGTGGTACACCATAAAAAGACCTAATCTCAGGATCATGGGTATCCCAGAAGGAGAAGAAAACCAAACTAGGGGCATTGAAAATATTTTCTACAGAATCATTCAAGAAAATTTCCCATACTTGGGGAGAGATAATCCAGTACACCTGAAAGAGATACGGAGGACCCCAAACAATTTGGATCAAAGGAGGAACACTCCAAGACATATCTTAGTTACAATGCCAAACATTGAGGAAAAACAGAGAGTCCTCAGATCAATGAGAGAAAAGAAACTCACATATAAATGAAAACCCATCAGAATCATTTCAGACTTCTCCATAGAAACCTTAAAAGCCAGGAGAGCTTGGAACAAAGCGATTCTAGGCCTAAAGAAGAACGGATTCCAACCTATACTACTCTACCCAGCAAAGTTATCCATCATAATTGATGGAGGAATTAAAGTATTCCACGAGAATAATCAGCTTTACAATTACTTGAGCACAAAGCCAAACCTTCAAAAGAAACTACATGAGGTATCCAATGCAGAAAAGACAAGCAACCGACCCCAGGAAAAGAACAGAGAACAAGTAAGGTAACATAAAAGAGATCGATACAACAGCTCAAAAACCAACCTCCGTATTCTCTATAACATGGCAAACCTCACAGTAATAACTTTGAATGTAAATGGACTCAACTCTCCTATAAAAAGACACAGGATAGCAGGTTTGATCAGGTAAATGGACCCTTCCATCTGTTGCCTTCTAGAAACACACCTTCTTGCTAAAGATAATAACCTACTGAGAGTAAAAGGGTGGAAAACAATTTACCAGGCATGTGGGAAAAATAAAAAAGCAGGTGTGGCTACTCTAATATCTGACAAAATAGACTTTAAACCAACGGCAATAAAAAAGGCGAGTATGGCCACTTCCTACTCGTCAAGGGAACAATACAACAAGAAGACATTACTATACTAAATATGTATGCACCTAATGCAAAGGCACCTCAGTTCATTAGGCATAAATTACTCAAAAATAAAGCAGATATAGATGCCAACACCTCATAGTAGGAGACTTTAACACTCCACTGTCATCCCTAGACAGATGTTACAAACAACAGACAAGCAGGGAAATCAAGCTGCTAAATGGCACCATAGATAAACTAGGGATAACAGACATCTACAGAACATTCCACCCCAAGGACCCAGAGTACACATTCTTCTCAGCAGCACATGGAACTTTCTCCAAAATTGACCATATACTGAGCCATAAATCATGTCTCAGCAGATTCAGAAAGATCAATGTAATCCCCTGCAGCATATCAGATCACAAAGTATTAAAGCTAGAAATTAACAATGGGAGAGGATCCAAAAAATTCAACATATATTGACGACTGAACAACTCCATCCTAAACAATGAATGGGACAAACAAGAAATCAGACAGGAAATCCAGAACTTCATAGAAACAAATGATAACGATGACAAAAACTTTCAGAATTGTGGGACACAATGAAGGCAGTTCTAAGGGGGAAATTCATTGCACTAAATGCCTTCATATCAAAGACAGAGAGGTCTCAAATCAACCAACTATCCTCTCACGTAAGATCGTTAGAACAGATGGAAAAATCCAACCCTAGGAGCTCGAGACGCAAGGAAATAATTAAGATTAGAGCTGAGATTAATGAATAGGAAACAAAGAAAACAATTGAAAAAATAGACAAATCAAAGAGTTGGTTCTTGGAAAAAGTCAATAAGATCGACAAACCCCTGGCCAATTTAATCAAAGGAAAAACTGAGAAGGCCCAAATTAACAAAATAAAAAATGACAAGGGTGAAATCACAACTGATCCTGAAGATATTGGAAGAATCATCAGGTCATACTTCCAAAACCCCTACTCCACGAAACAAGAGAACCTTGATGAAATGAATAAATTCCTGGACACCTACCAACTTCCAAAGCTCAGACCAGAGCAGATAAAGATCCTGAACAATCCGATAACAATCACAGAGATTGAATCGGTAATCAAGAACCTCCCGAAATGAAAAAGCCCAGGTCCAGATGGTTTCTCAGCTGAATTCTACCAAACCTTCATCAAAGAGCTGAAACCTCTCTTTTTGAAGCTTGACAGGGACATAGAAAAAGAGGGTAGGCTCCCAAACTCCTTCTATGAAGCTACCATTACCCTAATTCCCAAACCAGGCGAGGATGTAACAAGAAAAGAAAACTGCAGACCCATATCCCTGATGAACTTGGATGCAAAAATCCTAAAAAAAGTCCTAGCAAACCGAATACAAACCCACATTAAGTCAATAATTCACCCTGACCAAGTTACCTTCATCCCAGGGATGCAGGGTTGGTTCAACATAAGAAAGTCAATAAATATAATTCACCATATTAACAAACTCACCAGCAAAAACCACATGGTCTTCTCAATTGATGCTAAGAAGGCTTTTGACAAAATTCAACTTCATGTTCAAAACCCTGGAAAGAATAGGCATAGATGGACTATACCTCAAAATGATAAAGTCAATATACAGATCTCCTAAAGCACAAATCATCCTCAATGGGGAACGACTCAAGGAGTTCCCCCTCAACACAGGAACAAGACAGGGATGTCCACTCTCACCACTGCTATTTAACATAGAGCTCGAAGTTCTAGCCCAAGCTATAAGACAAGAGAACAGCATAAAAGGGATACAAATAGGAGAAGTCAAACTATCCCTCTTTGCAGATGACATGATGTTATATATATATCAGATTCAAAGAACAGTACTAGTAAGCTCCTGAAGGTGATCAATGCCTTCAGCAGAGGGGCAGGATACAAAATTAACACACAAAAATCAGGAGCCTTTCTATATACAGAAGACAAGCATTCAGAAAAAGACATCAGAGAAACTGTCCCGTTCTCTATATCCTCAAATAAAATTAAATACTTGGGAATATCACTAACCAAGGTAGTGAAAGACTTATATAAGGAAAATATTGAAACACTAAAAAGGGAGATAAAGGAGGATGTGACAAGATGGAAAGACATTCCATGCTCATTGTTAGGGAGAATCAATATAGTAAAAATGGCAATCCTGCCAAAAGCAATCTACAGATTCAATGCAATGAGAGTAAAAATACCAACCTCCTTCTTCACAGACATAGAAAAAATAATCTCCAAATTTATTTGGAAGGGTAAGTGACCTCGAATAGCTAAAACTATTCTAAGCAGGAAAAATTATGCAGGAGGTATCACTATACTGGACTTTAAATCATACTACAAAGCAATAGTAATTAAAACAGCATGGTATTGGCAGAAAAACAGACAGTCTGACCAGTGGAATAGAATTGAAGACCCTGCCTTTAATGCAAGTAACTTCAGCTTCTTAGTCTTCAACAAGGGTGCCAACAATGTATGCTGGGCCAAAGATAACCTCTTCAACAAATGGTGCTGGACAAATTGGATAAACACATGTAAAAAAAAATGAAAATAGACCTACTGCTTTCACCATGCACACAGATCAACTCCAAATGGATCAAAGACCTCAATATTAAGCCTGTAACCCTGAACACCCTGAAAGAAAAAATAGGAGTAACCCTACATGAGATAGGAGTAGGGAACAACTTCCTGAGCAAATCCCCAGTAGCCCAGGAAGTGCAACAGTCACTCAATCAATGGGACCTGATCAGGCTCAAAAGCTTCTGTACAGACAAAAACACCATTCTCAAAGTCAATAGACCCCCTTCAAACTGGGAGATGATTTTCTCCAGCTACAACTCAGAAAAAGGCCTAATTTCCAGAACCTACAGAGAACTCAAAAAAATTAATAACAAAAAAGCAAACTGCCCCCTCACAAAATGGGGTACTGATCTCAACAGAGAATTCACAGAGGAGGAAACACAAATGGCCTTTTCTCACCTGAGAAAGTGCTCAACATCCTTAAGAATCAGGGAAATGTAAATCAAAACGACAATGAGATACCACCTTACCCCTGTCAGAATGGCAATCATAAAGAAAACCAACAACAATCGTTGCTGGCGAGGATGCAGGGAAATAGGAACCCTCTTTCACTGCAGGTGGGATTGCAAACTTATTCAACCACTGTGGAAAGCAGTGTGGAGAATTCTGAGCAGAATGGACATAATCCTTCCAACGGACCCAGCTATCCCTCTTCTAGGCATCTATCCATAAGATGTCACATCTCGACACAGAAACATCTGTACAACTATATTTGTAGCAGCTCAATTCATAATAGCCAAGAATTGGAATCAGCCCAAATGCCCATCCATGGAGGAATGGACAGATAAACTGTGGTATATTTATACGATGGAATTTTACTCAGCTGAAAGGAAAAATGAAATATTGAAATTTAGGAAAAATGGTCTGACTTTGAGCAGATGTTACTAAGTGATCATTCAAAAGAGCAAAGAATAGAACGTCGCATATTCTTCCTCTTATGTGGTACTTAACCAGGATAACCGTTTTCTTTATGCAGACTAGAAGAAAGAAGTGTGACTTTATGAATGTGGGGTAAGGGGTGGGGGGAGGGGAAGGGCTTAAGCATGAGGGTAAACCATATTATATTCAAAAACATGAAATCCTTATGAGCATACTGTAACCTATTGAGAAAGTAGTGAGCGTCGCCTGGCAAGAGGGGCCAAAGTAGTAGGGGACAGAGTTTAAGCCAGTGAATAATTAGACCAGCCTGACAACCCCTGGTTCCAACCACTGGTTCCTTCCCTCAGTGAGCTGTTGACCAAAGTGAATCATGAGAATCCAACAACACAGAATTCTGTCAAACTCTTGAGTGCCCTCCCCAGGCCAGAGGCAAAACCCTGTTACTGAAGAAACCACAGAGAGCCATTGATCATCATCTTGAAACCATTCAACGTCCGGAATGGTATCAAGCCCCCAGAAGGCAGTTAGTGTAGAGCTGGAAGGCACTGCACAGGCTGCCAGGGGAAAATGATCAACAACAGCTGGAGGAAACAGTGACCACTGACAGGAAACACAATCGGTGGTTATGAGTAGGCTGACCACACCTCCTGGTGGGAGTGAGCAGCGAACCAAGAAAGGAGCAGTTGTGTAATGAAGGAGCCTGGGCCTGGGGGAGACAATCAACAGCTTTTACTTTGGTCAATTTTCCACTTAGTGAGGGGGTCCCCATTGTCTGGAACTTGGGATTCAGGGCATTAGGCACCGGATCCCGTACTCTTAGGCTCCCAAGACAAGATGCACTATGGGACCAATTGACAGGGAGGCTACTAAAAATTGAACCCTGGTAATCCAAAATTGTGTATATTTGTTAACCTACACTGATCTCACTCTCCGATGGAGATTGTGCTTGTATCTTTCAGGCTGCAGCGAGAGTGCTGGGGCTCATCTAACCCTACCAACTGACCGTAGGCCGTTACCTGAGATTCTGGCAAGAGAGGGGCCACCACAGTCATACAATGGAGGATCCAAATGGAACTCCGCAGAGAATGACGAGATGAACAAGGAGCCCACTGCCACAGCCATTAAATCAACACAGGATTAGCCAGTGGAACAGAAACCAACGATTTTCGACACAAAGACCCCTAAGCTCACAACCTTAAAGCAAACTTATTACTC